>CAUYON010122730.1:0-36568 GCA_963573935.1 Arctocebus calabarensis | reverse complement strand
TGTCCTGACACCTCCCCTTCGGCTATAAAAGATACCTGGAGCGATTGCCCAAGTGACTGTCAGAACAGAAGGATGACATTTTTTTTTCTAATTTTCAAAGCTAAGCTAAACAATAATAGTATTTTAAACCATATCACCTTTTGTGCAGTACTACCAGAGAGAAGAGTTACATGTTGGCTGTCTGCATTTACGTTCTTTTCTTTGAACTATCTGGAATGTTAGTGCCATTAAGAAATAACATGTTCATTCAGGAAACACAATCAAAATAATTGAACAACTTCCCTGGGTCTGAGTGTATTAATTTTTTCTTCTTTGCAAAAATGTGAAGAAAGATCACATCCATTCTGCTAATGGGCTAAAAAGGTAGGGGTTCAAACCTATCTCTAAAAATTAGTTCCGAGAAATAGGAAGGTGGGAAATCATAGCATGAGGACAACCAAGAGATTCAAATTATAGGATTCATCACTCATCGCATAGAGGATTCCTTCTTGCCTCCCACATTGTATTAATACAAAAGAAGAAATACACAGGTCAAATCTTAGCACAAGGAGTATCATGATCACAAATCTTATAAATGAACTTAAAAAACATAGATTTCCAAGGAGTATCATGATCACAAAACTTATAACTGAACTTAAAAACCATGGATTTCCAAAGAGTATTATGATCACAAAACTTATAACAGAACTTAAAAACCATGGATTTAGTGACTATAAAGATTGTGGAAAACTTTTTAAAAACCTTGGCAAACTGATTTTAATCAAACATTAACCAAATGCTCCCGAGGCTTCAGGAGTGGGCCATGTGGAATACAATGGGGATGTGAACATGATTTATGACTTGGTTACTATCACACATCTAACTGTTATGGATTCTATTAGGTGACCAATGCCTTAAATTTTATTTTATTCATTTTTCACAAAGGCACTCCACACCTGTCAAATATGAGAAACGTGAGGTTTAGGAAATTTGTACAAGACTCTACAGCTAGGAAGTTGTAGAACCAAGATCCAAGGTCAAAACATATGCAAACATGTTGAAAACACCATACGGGCCCTTGGAGTCTACTGAGAAGAGAGTAAGTTATCTGAGCAAATTAGCTTTCCTCTGGCCATAGTAGCCAGCCAAGTGCAACTCCAATGATATTAGCTTTGAGTACTGTGCAGAGCCAGATGCTGTAAAAAACATAAACTAAACTGAAATGAAATGAAATAAAAAGGTCCTGCCATGTTCTTTGTCCTCAGTCTTTACCTTTGAGATTCTCCATTAGATACTTCAAGGTTTCAAGGCCAAGGTCCTGGAACCCTGGGAACCACCTGCATGAGAAGCCTCTGTTTAAGACTCATTTGTCTGCTTACTTTATTGTCTTCTCTTATCGACTACATTTAATAAATCTCTTATCCTTTTTTAGTATTGTTTTATAAGATAGCATATTTTAAATTTTTTTTTTATAATTTTATTGAATCATAATTCTGTACATTGGTGCAATCATAGGGCACGATTCATATACATTCAGAAATGCATATTTTAAATTTTACGTTGCTATCTATTTTTGTAAGTCACTTGGGTTTAAAACCCAGCTCTGCCATTTACTAGCTGTACAATCTTGGGAAGATCGCACACCCATCTCCCCAACCCCACATCCACACACCGGCCTGTGCACTTCAGGTCAGCTTCCTCATTGTTAAATGAGTATAACAATTCTACCTTTTCTTGAGTTATGAGGTTTTAATGATAAAATGAATGGAAGGCCTGGCATAGAGTAAGTGGTGAATACAGCCTAACTATTATTTCTGAATATTCTAAATTTCTGATTTTTATCTACCTAACTTTGATGGGAGACAGATTCATACAAATATCATAATGCATATCCACTTATAAATCTATATATATTTTCAAGGAGGAAAGATGGTCTCTTGATAATTGAGGTTTTCTGGCAATTTATTTCAAGACTATACTATGACAAGAGATGGCAGGAAATGCATCCTCTTCTGCAATGCCTTCAAGGGTTCCCCATGCCTTCAAGACAGGAATGTTCACCAGCTTTATTCATATTATAACAACCTAAGCTTAAAAGACTTGCCTTATTACATGGATTCTTTACAAAAGGGAGCGTCTATTGACTAGTTTGCCACCATCCACTAGTGGGCAAAGGAATCAGCTCAGATGCTTCAGTAATAGCTGTTCAGCATATATATTAATAAATGGTTGCTTCTGACTGTCACAGCAATCCTTTGTTCAATCAGATAGTCCCAGGGCCCTGGGATGTTTAACTATTATAAGCTTTTCCCTTATGTGTATGTTTTAAAATGTGCATTTTAACAATATACGTTTTTTCCAAAAGCACACACACTGGGGGGCCCTTTCCTCAGGAGGGAGTTGCACGACTGGCAGGCTCTTTGAAACTTACCCTTATTTAAGAAGGAAGCGGGATGAGAGATGGCAGCATTTCAGTAGATGGGCATGAGCGGGAGGCGCTCAGTCAAAATTCCAGGGACATGCTCACAGCCAAGATCGAGCATCAGTAGACAAAACAGACTCCTTTTATCTGTGTTCACTTTTACTTAAGAAGAACGATTAAAAAAATTTTAAGACAAACAAAGAATTGATTGTTACAGCAGAAAGAGTATCTCCAACGTGTGATATAAAGATAATTTCTTAAGGTCGCAATGGTATTAAACTATTGATGAATGACTTGAAATCAGCTTCTTGTTTATGCTTCATGTAGCCCAATAGAGTAGTATTATGTTCATGAGGACAGGATGTTGTTTTTACTAAAGAAAAAACAATTCCCTCTTCACTACCTCAAATATGGCATCATTTGGGGACCATTTCCATCCAGAAAGCACTGAACTCCAGGGCCAAGTCTCCCAGGAGTTCCTGCACATTAGGAAATTCCTGAGCAATGGGAGAAAGATGGCCCAGGAGTGGCCGGCAGCCTGTGGAAACATTTACAGAAACATTCAGCAGTCCCTAATGACCTGAAAGCAAATGGATATTTCGTGGCAACAATGAAAAGAAACATTTCAATTTGGATGTGTTTGCTTCTGAAACAAATGTTTACAACGGAAACCTCCATTTGGGTTGTTAGAACACGGTCAAACAAAGTATGTATTTACCAAAGAATCAAGTGCCGCTTCTTGTTGTAAGTATTGCCTCTTTGGGGAAAGGCTATCCAGGAAGGATAATGAGCTGGTGAGCAAAATGGAAACAGCGCTGCAAGATGTGAAGCTAACAGGCGGTGTGTGTAACACCTGCCTGCTCTGCAGACGTGAGTTGCCTGATTTTCCTCGAAAAAGTATATCAGTCAGGATAAAAATACTGCAGTAACAGAGAAGCCTGCAATATGGTGGCTCAAACGATGCAGAAGGTCACACCCAGCCACCACATAGGGGTTGGGAACCCGTGGCGTTCTGATGTCAAGATCCCTTTCTTAAGCACCAAAGGAGGCAAGAAAAGCTTTATTTTTTTCTGCTGAATCCCTTTCAATAAAAGGATTGATTGTGTAAAATTTGGATGCAGTCAAAAGGTCTTAAGGACTTAGAAGGGCACTTGTGGCCTTAAGGCTACGGGTTCCCCACCCCTTTGGCTCCAGATGTGGTGACGGTGGTTGCCCTGGTAGAGGGCAAGGCGGCACATCTGCCTTCCAGCCCCTGGGAAAGGGGAAGAGGTGAGGGGGCCTTGGTGCTGCTTTTTAAAGCAGTGATTCTCAGCCAAAGCCATTTAGTTATTCCTTAGGAGAAATCTGTGTTTGTCACTACTTGAGAGGAGGGGGTTGTGGTGGTTTTATTGGCGTCAAGTGGACACAAGCCAAGGATGGCGCCAAACACTCTGCCATGAACAGGACAGCCCCAGCCACAAATCACGTTCTGGGCTGACAGAGCCATATTGCTGAATTTGAGGAATGCTGTATTAAAGTCAACACCTCTTGTTGGCAGACATTTGTGAATGTAGGAGCTGGCAGGGACCATTTCTACTATACTCTGGCTGTGTTCTCAGAGAACTGCCTGGCATGAGTGAACATCATTTTTGGCAGAGGCTGCTTCGGGTCCCCCATGTCTGTTCTTTTCTCCTTGTATATTAATAGAATTTTAACCTGGGCCAGCTAAAAATGTACCAGCTTCTTCCCACCTGTAACAACTCAAAATACCTTCTAACATTGCTAAATATCACCTGGGGAGGTTCTAGTAAGAAATATTTCTCAGGTGGATAACCTTGGGCAAGTCGACTTTGGAATCTTAGTTTCCTCAAATGTAAAAGTATGAATTCTACTTGACTTTCAAGATTGTGGGGGGTAGCACTGTAAGCTGTCCCTCACGACTCTGCCATGGACCTTCTTCCAGTTATTCAATCAATGCTAATCTATGTGCTTCCATGAGGGTTTTTTTTTTGCAGATATAATTAAGGTTCTGAATTAGTTGACTAAAAAAAGGGAATTTTATTTTATGTGCCTGATCTGATCTTCTGGGCCTGTAAAAGGGATAAGGGTTTCCTGGTAAAAGAGGAATTCAAAGCAAAGGAGATTCTGCTCTGTGCTCACTTAGAAGAGGGAGGGGGCCATGTGTCTAGGAATGTGAGCAGCCTAGGAGCTAAGAGTAGTTCCATATTGATGGCCAAGATGAAAATGAAATTGAAAACTTCAGTCTTGCAGACTCAAGGGATTAAATTCTGGCACAACCACATGAGCTATGAGAGAGAGAACCTGAGCTCCAGGTAAGAACAGACCCCATCTGACACATTTATTTTAGTCTTGGAAGACCCTGGGCAGAGACTCTGCCGACTGTGTGCCTGGACTTCTGACCTACAGAACTGTAGGTGCTATTTTAAGCTGCTAAATGTGTGGTCATTTGCTACACAGCAATAGAAAACTAATAGTTATTATGAAGATTGATCGTGGTAGTAATACTTATCCTTTGGTGAGTGCTATTATGTTCCAGAAAACTAGGTAAGCATTTTAAGAGAATTATTTATCTTTTTAATAACCATCACGAAATAGCCATTTTCCCCAATTTTATAGAAGTAACTGATTCCTAGAGAAGTTGGATAATTTGTTTAATATCCCATAGTTAATAACAGTTAAACTAGAACTTAAACTCCAATTTCTCTGTCCTTTTCTTTCTTGCTTAACTTTGTTAGATATGTGTTAGAAAGAGAAGAGAATTCCTAATTGTATTCATTTTTCTATGTAGTCCCCATAACTAAATTTTGGGCCCTGAACTTTTTGAGAGAGAATAAACACACAAACATTAAAATTGAGAGAGGATATACACACGCTGAGGTGTAGTTTTCGATTTCATGACAGTGACTAATCTAAGACCAGTTCTACTTTCCAGACTAATGACACGTTCCTCTACTTATTTTCTTGATTGACATATTTTTCCTTTTATATTTCACACCACTAAAGGGTGGGGGGGCTTGTGAAGCACATCTCTTCCGATTTTTGTTTTTCAAAGAATATTTGAGATAAGACTTCTAGGCTTGCTAAATGTCAAGGAAAAAATAAATAACAGAAAATACTTATCTCTAAAATTTTACATAAAATAGTAATGTCAGTAATTGTCACTAACTGAGGATTTGTGATGCACTAGGCATAGTGCTAAGTGCAGGATGTTAGGCAACCCTCACAGAACTCTATGATATATACAGGATTATAAGCCTAACTTTATAGATGATCAAACTGCCTAAAATAAGTTTAGCACCTTGCCAAGCCAAGTCAGAATTAGGTGGCAGAGACAAAATTGAATTCATGACTTGTAGACTCTGTATATCCCATACATGTTTTTCTTTATCATGAAACCTCACAAAACTTCTTTATATCTGTCTTTGGAATGCATGGTTTCTTACAGGTGTCTCCAGAGGAATCTTGGACCCTCCAAACTAGGTACTTGAGATTTGCCGTATATATAGAGGTGGTTTTCAGATGCTGGCTACATACTGATCTTCTCTGTGGGAATGTGATTGGTGGACAGGACTGGCAAGGCCATGCTTCTTCTGGTGTCTCCATGTGCAGAGCTCATAAAGGAGCCGAGAGGCTGGTGTATATCTGACGGGATGGTGCTTTACCAGTGTTCTTTCATCCAAATCCTTAAAGGCTAAAGCACTTCAATACAGCTGGTGAGGATTAGGGCGTCTTATAAGGCAGAAGGCAGAAAACAGATTTCTCCATGCCATCTGTAATGGCCAGGCAGCTGTGGTGCCTCACACATCTGGAGAGCTGCTGTAAGATAGGAGTCTAACATTTGGCAAAGGTAGCAGATGGCCTTGATATCAGAGGTGAATAGAGGCAGAGTCAAACTTCCAGGGAACAGCAACTTGGAGGAGGACAGCGACCACCTCAACAAAGGGTGTGGAAAGGAGAAAGAGCCACAAATAGATAAGGGCACACTACAAAAATGTGTGGGAAAATGGTCAGCTAGCAGGATAAAGGTTTTTGAAAATTTTGACAAGAGAGAGATAGATTCAAATATGCCTTGATTATTACAATAATTAGAAACTGTCAGAATTGTGCTTAAAGTTGGGTTAATTTGCTAGACTTGGCAGTGGGACTGGTGTTAAAGGTTGCCACAGTCAACATGAGGTGTGGAGTGTCCCGGGGGCACTCCATCATCACTAATTGAGTAAATGACATTGACAGAGAGATGGGCAGGTCTGTCTTCTGCTCATTTTATGAAGTCCTGCTGCCTTTTATGGGATCCTGCCAACCTGAGTTTTTCTTTGATTAAAAACAAAAATGGTACTAGAAGCAGCTTTCCGAAGAATGGGGTCAATAAGATGGTACAAACAGATACAGATCCTTTTTTTTAAGCATGTCTGTCCTGTGGTCAGTCCTCCTCTGGTGTTCTGTAACAGATTCTCCCAAAGCCTTTGATTCTTCCAAGATGTTTTGAACAAAAATCCCTCATAATAGGATCTGTCCCTATTGAAGAGGCAGATTTCAGGGCTGGGAGAGAGAAGCCATTACATGGCAGAATCAGTGGAGAAGGAAAGTAGAGGGGCCGCACCTCAGTGTGAAACTTGGTTTTGCTCCAAGTAATTGGCATAGAGCTCTTATTTTGGGCCTTGGAGCTCTTTTCAGTCTGAAAGTAGGAAGCTCCTGGGCATTCTTCTTTTCAGGTTGAGTTGACACTGAGGAAACAAGCTGCCGTAGTTGGAGCCAACCCAGACAACCTGCCCACTCTGCTAATTGGATTTGGGGATCTGTGTTGAGGTAGCCTGAGCTGAAAGTTTGTTCACCTCTGCTCAGATGCCAGATCCATTGGCCTAAGAAGTACATAGAACTGAATAAAATAAATCAGGAAAACAGCTATGTCATAGCCATTTCCAAAATATATCTTGTGGTTGTTCTCAGTTGGGGACTCTTTTATTTTTAACTGATCAATTAAACTTGTCTAGCTACATGAATTGTTCTAATTACTGAGTTTCCCCAGAATTAAATACTCCGAGTTAAATCAACTAACATTTAGCAAACGGGAGCTATTTCTTCTGCTTCTCTCCCTAAGAGCCCTCCATAGAATTAACAGTTAGGTGCTAATTGCAAATGATTAAGTGCTCACCAGTCTTGGAGTTCTTTCTTTAATATTAATGAGGTGGATTAGCATGGAACATGTCTTCTATTAATATTATAAATGGAAGCCTGCATGGATCACTGAGTGCTGTTTTGTATTATAAGGAGTACTTAGTTTAAGGGAGATAAAAAAGAAAAAAGGTACGCTCTTAAAGTGTATCTTCCTTTCAATTGAGAAGTAAAATTACTGAGGGAAATGTTTAAATATTATTAACATAGAGCAACCATGTAGCATTTTAGCAATAATCACAGTAGCAAACTTTTATATAAACTTCTTTCATCAGAGCACTATACCTTAAATCAAAGTAGAACTTAAATTATTTCATAAAATACTCAATGAAACACCTACCATTTCATACTGCTAAAAGAAATTACTTGGCAGTTTAGGACAATTTTCATATATGTGAATACACTTCTAAGACTGCTCTTTGCCTGATAAAAATGCTAATTAATTTCTCTTACCAGTTTAAAAAGAGCAAACTGACCACATTTTCCTTTTCCTTTTTTTTTTTTTTTTTTTGTAGAACAAATATAGCTGTTCATCACTTTTCCCTCCTGCTTTTCCTAAGAAGTTGTGATGAAAAAGTAAAGCTCATGTTTCAATCATTGCTGTTTTGGAAGCTACCACAATGGACCAGAGCAGTAGAGTCACCCCACTATAGAAATGGCATCATTCTATTTCATTGTAGAAGGCTTATGATTAAAAATATTGTTCATTTTGATAAATGCTATTTTTATAAGCCACACCCTACCATAGGGCCACTGAAATACAAAACAGTTATTTTAATCACAGTAAATTACCATTTTAGCCCTTTTGCCTGTTGAAAGTATTTGCAAATCAGAGAACAAAGGCCTTATGCATTCAAACCAAATCAGGCCCTGTGTTAATGCAGCATGCACCTGACTTTGATTAGGGACATAACCTCTGAGTCAAACTTTTAATTTTGTCCTTACTCTTTGAACTTAAAACTGTGTACGCATTTATCATTTACCATTTGCCCTGGATAAAAGTGCTCACAGCCGAACAACATGGAGCAGTGACCATTTACAGAGTGATAGAGCTGATATCTATTTTTAAGATAGATAAGGGCACATTATACAAATGTGTGAGGAAGACGAAGATAGATAAGGGTGCATTACAAAATGTGTGGCGAAGACGCAGATATGATAATCTGTGTTTAAGATTGTATATGTTAAAAGTGATAATGAATAATACAGAATTTCCAAGATCATGAAAAAATGGAAAGATATAGCTCATACCGTGCATTCAACCTTACATATATTTTGTTTAATCCAGAATATGTACTATGCATTGTTCAATTGTATTTCTGAGTAAATATATTCAGATCACATTAACGTATTTATAATGATCTCAAACTTTGTCTAGGTGAAGTCATAATTTATAGGTAACTATAATACATTATCCAGAAAAAATCATTTGTATGTGATATCCAGTCTTCTGAGATATTTGCAATTATTCTTTCAAATAATGAGATACATGATCTGCAAAATGAACTCATGAAAATTGTGCTAGACAGAATTCTAAGATAATTCTTAACGTTACATCTCTGTAGACATACCTTCTATAATTTCTTCCTCTTGAATGTGAGCAGGGCCAGTCAATGATGATGTGCTACACCAATAATTATTTATCAGTTGGTTTTGAGTGAATCAAGAAGATTAACTGAGTGGGCTTTGTATAATCAGGTCAGCCCTTTAAAAATAGCTGAAGTGTCAGAGAGTTTCCCCACTGACCCAGAAGAAAGGAAACTGCCATTTTGGGAGAGGAGTTGACAAGAACTGGAGACAGACCCAGAAACGAGAGGGGTCCTCAGTAGATAGACAGCAAGGATCAGGGGTCTTAGTCATACAGGAAGTGGATTCCGCCACCAACCTGCGAGTTTGGAAGAGAACCCCAAGCAGTAGATGGGATAAGAGCCTGGTCAATATTTTAAATTCGAATTCTGATACCCTCAACAGAAGGCCCAGCTAATGCACATCTGGACTCCTGATCTACTGAAACTACCAAATGAAAAATTCATGTTGTTTTGCACCACTAAAATTTATGGTAATTTGTTAGCAGCAGTAGAAAAAATTCAGTTTGATCCATGTAGAATAAATTTAACTGAGAACAATCACTCTTTTCATTTAATGAAAACTGGTTGCAAACTTATAATTGCCCACAAAACATGATATCATTCATGGCAAAGGAAAAAAAATCACGTAGCCTCAAGTAATATTGCTAATTAAAAAGGAAAACAAGAGTTTCATAATTTTGCTTCCTTCTGTTCTTTGGATGGATGCTATTATCATTGACAATGACACTACCAATCATTCTTGGATGACTTTGCAAGAAATTGGCTAGGCATGTCTCACAATTCTCTTCACTGCTCACAGGTTTCAGACTCATAAGATGCTAAAAATCCTTTCCCCAGATTGCAAATCCGTACATTGCCTCATAAGGTATTGGAAAAATGTTTGAATTAATTGTATTCTGTGGGAGCTCTGGCTCTTCCAATAATGGGTTCTGTTCCCAAAACCTTTTGAAAAAAATTAAATCATAATTAATTGTGGTAATGCGTGTTACCCTCTCCACAAACTCACTAGTCCCTAAGTGTCAGCCTGAGAGTCCACAGCAGACAACATTGAATGTGTTTTAGGCAGTGATTTAGACCATCAGCAATAATGCTCCCTGCTTCCCTTGGTAGAGAAGGCTTCACTTGGACTGGTATTGAATGATATGGACACCTGCCTTTAACAATTATCGTGATGCAGAGCCAAGAGTCACTTTATATAGCATAAAATTGGCTAGCATGTGCAGCCTGTGAGCCAGTATTTGAAGGGAATGGCTAACTCGTGTCTGCCATTTACTTTACTTTTTTTCCTTCTTCTCTGTAAAAAAATTCATAACTTCCAAGTTCAGAACAGAATGAAAATGTGATAAAAGCAAAAGAATTATTCGATACAGGATTTCTGCTATGAACCCTAACCATGCAACAGCTATTGAAGAGTACAATTAAAACACAACTACAACACACACATTGCAAGCAAACATACACAGGCACTAAATCTCAGGTGTACATAGAGTCCTATTGAAGAATTATTGCAGTTAACATTATTTCTTCTCTTCTGGGCTGCCATAGTACCCCAGAGAAAGAAAAGCTACAGAAGAGGCTCTAAGAGAAACAATTCTCAACATATCTATATACTAAACATCCTTTATATTATTTTTTTCCTTCGAGACAGAGTCTCACTATGTCATTCTGCATAGAGTACTGTGGCGTCACAACTTACAGCTACCTTAAACTCTGCACTTAAGCGATTCTCTTTCCTCAGCCTCCCAAGTAGCTAGGACTACAGATGTCCACCTCAATGCCTGGCTATTTTTTGGTTGTAGTTATCACTGTTGTTTAGCAGGCCCAGGCCAGGCTGGTATATGTGAACGGCACCCTACTCACTGAGCTACAAGCACCAAGCCCATCCTTTATATTATTTTAGAGAACTTCCATGAAAATAGGCTTTTGTGGCTATTGCAGCCTTAAGTCATTAGTGAATCTACCTTTTACATTCTTTGCTGACCAGACAAATAATAGTCATGACCAGAGATTCCTTAACATTATAAATGTTTATTGTACACTTAATAACTAACCCTACAGTTAAATTATTGATTTTTAAGCAGCATGAATATTATCATTCAGCACCATGATGCAGTGGTACACCTTGGACAATCAACTTTCTGCCCAAGAGCCTCAATCTGAAAGAATTAGGTGGTATACCAAGTTCTGTGTCATTCTTGAAGGATCCTTGGAATAAGAACGCAAGTTTGAGAATTCGATTCAATTCTTTGTGGCAGCTTGAGCTTTCTAAACTCAGTGGTATTATCTTTTGTTAAAAAAACAGCATAATCAAAAGAATCCTTGTAGTGCATTGATCATCTCGCAGAGCTGCTGAGAGGATCAGATGAACTGACGGGTGCTGCGTGCTGCTGATTATCCACGTCATTCTGATTCCCTCTGCACCCTTTACTTGATCCTCTGTATTGTAGGAAACTACAAATATCAGCTTCTTTGCTGTTTGACTTCTGTATTAGTTTAGCCAATGGAAAACAGTTTAAAAAATTTCAATGACATGGGTTAGGGGAAAGCCTGAGTATTTTACTTTCTTTCTCTGTTCTTTAGGTAATAGGTTAGTTGTGGCTCTTCCCTGCTTCAAGCTAGCCATTTTCTCCTTGGTCTCATCTCTAACAGGACAATCTCCACTGGGTCTGAATTCTTGCCAGATGGTCCCTCTGCTGGGCTCTGGTACTACCTCCTTCTCCAATGGTCCCTTCAGCCCTAGGAGCAGAAGCTCCCAACTTTTGCCCGGCTTTCAGTAGTTTCACCATTTCCTCTATGATTGCAGGTCTCCCAGTAGTCACATGCCTAATTCTCTGTGTTAAATCTCTTCTTTGGAAAAGACCAAGAGTCGTTTCTATTTTTTGACTGGACCGTAACTGATACTGATTGGAAAGTACTTTACAGATTATAAGCAATCTGTAAATGTAGGGAATTGATATTATTAATCATTAGTCATATTTTAGTCATTTTAATGGTTAAATTATATACTCCAAAGGTGACATATTTAGTTAATTTGCCATTTTGGTATTCTTCCATTATTACCTCCATTTTTCGACATAGATAATAAATTTCATATCTATGACATTATACGTAGAAAAACAAGATATTATGCTTCATTTCTATCTTCTATACATGTTCATTGATAAAAAATATAGAATGAGTGGGGCACAATGAGAGTGGTTTCAATTTCCTTTAACTATCTTTATCCTTTTTACAAGAGGATCTAGTTATTTCATTTAATAAATGCTATTCCTTACAGTATGCCAGAAATTATACTCTATGTGAGTGATGAAACATGATGAAAAGTCTTTTAGCTAGTACGTTAGCAAAAAAATTAAGACCTACCCACACTATGCTCTCTCATCTCTGACCTGTGATTGTATTATGCTCTGTATGTACATCTATCTGGGCACCTGACTGCATCCCATCTTGGATTAATTGTCTCCCCTTCCCCAGTTGTATCTCCATCTGAATCATCTCTAGTGTCTGGCCCTATGTTGGACTCTTAGCATAATAATGTGGTCTCATTATAATATGTTTTTAACATGCGAGTCACCTAAAAAATAAATAATACACTCATATAAAGAAATACCCTCTGATTTCTCTTTATCCTTCTTACCTTCAGATTGTCCTTTTCTTGGCCATCCCCCCCTCTATTTGCTGCTGACCTGAATTTCCTTATCCATCATATTCCTTTTCACAATCTCTTAATCCCTCATCTTTCGAAGCATTTGAATTAAGGTTTAGCATTGGGTGACTACCAAGTGAATCATTGGGATTGTGAAAAATAACCCTAGATCAATTTCTTTTATTTCTTCACTACACTGTTTCAGGCCTGTTTTACTTCTTCCTTTATGAGGGTATTACTCTGGCACACATTCCAATTGATGGAAGATCTCCAGAAAAGAGTGTTAAATTAAAAATATCAGTTACTGGCTTACCTCTTAATGAAACAGCTGGCTTAAGAAGCTTTAGATTTAAATTATCTGCCCCGGCACTATTATTCAGTCTTAAGTAAGGCAGTGCACCAACTTTCCTATAAGTAATTGGCTGAAACTAAGAGTCTGAGGCACCTCCATTAACAGACTGATTAGAGACATTATTGGTGCTGGAAGGGGCAGTACTTTCAGGCAAAGTCAGGTTCAGTACTCTGACGAGCACTAATATTGAAATTTATAATATGACTGTTAAATTAATTTACAGTGCAGCTCATATTAGTAATAAGAGAGTAAGTGGCCAAAGTAATTTGATGGATGGCCTCATAATCTACTGTAGATCAAAAAGCTTTCTATTATGTGACAAAATTTCCTTGGTACCCATTTATTCTCCGCCCATGTATTATATCATTACCACCATCATTTCTTTAATTTTTAAAATAGATGTTGTTTATTTTATGTGCAGAAATTGTTGTAGGCCAATACAATGTCATTTCTCTGTTCTTGTGATTTAGGGAACTGATATCATTGGGACATTTGTCCCCTCCCAATCTCACTGAAATTTAATTCCCATTGTAAATGTATTAAGAGATAGGACCTTTAAGAGGTGATTGAAGCCTTGAGGACTCCGCCCTTATGAATGGATTAATGCCCTAATGGCGAGAGTAGGTTCATTATCAAGGTAGTGGGTTCCTTATAAAAGGACAACTTCAGCCCACTGTTGCTCCCTCTGCTCATCTGCCTTCCACCATAGGATGATACAGTAGAGAGACCCTCATCAAAATTGGGCCCTTGATTTTGAGCTTCTAGCCTCCAGAACTGTAAGAAACAAAACTCTGTTCTTTATAAATTGCCTGGTCTTAGGCATTCCATTACAGCAGCACAAAATAGCTAAAGATAAGAACACAGATTCTGTCATGGGCTCTGCTACTCTTGGCTCTCATTCACTTTCAAGAAACAGATGCTTTACTTGTCATTAAACTATTTGGTATAATCCAGACTGTTCAAATCAAGTGAATTTCCAGAATTTCTTAAGATTAACTTAGATATTCAGGGCCAGACATAAACATGACTATGGGACTCTGTTCAACATCAATGGAAAGTCAAGTGCTGGCTTAGTCTGGAGGACCCCCAGTAAAAAGTAGTGCAGCTGTGGGAATGTATCAGGAGCCATAAATAACCCTGGACTTGACCCACCTACTCTGGGAGTCATTGCATCATCAGGAGTAGATCCAGACTCCTTAATGTCCCTAGAAGAATCATACACATTGTCAGTAAATGTATTAACATATGTGTTTTAAATTGATTCTTGAGACTTTAAATTTATCTATCAATTTGAAAAAAATGCAAATATAAAACTAATCGATCACCATGATCCTTTCCCACCCTAATAATCTATATTGCCAAATTCTTGTTTAGTGACTAATATGTGCCTAGAACTAGATGTGGAAGTCTACAGAAAATAATAAGTATTTCATATCAAAGAAAATTTATAGCTAAAATATTTCACTTACATTATCACTTGTGATCCTCACACTCGATACAGTGCTATCACTGTTTTGCAGATTAAAACATCAAATGAGTCTCAAAGTCTAAATGACTCATTTAAGGGTATGAGTCACACATTAGAGTAACTATTGATCAGTTCAGATAGTGATACCAAGTTTTTTGCTGCTTTTTTTAATACTTGGCTTGCCACATTAAATATGTGATCTCCGTTTTTAAAGATCTCAGGATTTGGGTCATTCCAAATAGGCAACCTCATTTCCCTAATGTTCAGTAAGATATCTCAGATTATAGGAACCTCAAGGCTATAGTGCTGCTGGGCATGAAATCATGTCAGAAATGTACTTTTTGTACTATTTCTTCTCACTTTGCAAGCCTTGTTAATGTATGACCCATTCCTAGAACTTTCAGTTAGGACAAGTTCAACTGGAAGTCTAAGGTTGGAGTGAATGATAAGCTCTTGGTCTATAGGATACCACAATATGGTCCTTCCAGAATTAGAATGGAGAAAGATCATGAGGTCCCATAGATTAAAAAAAAAAAAAAAAGCAGTTATAGTGGGAATTCCATCTTATCAAACATACATTTATTTAAGACTTGTTAGCTACAAAGCAATTGCGTTTTCTGGTGATAGAGCCTAGGGTCTTTAGAATTAAAAAAGACTTTAGAGATGTCATCTAAACTAACCTTTTCAATTATATAGAGATAGAAATTGAGGCCCAGAGAGACTGTGACATGTTCAAGGTCATACCACAGAGACTGTGGTGTTCAAGGTCACACAGATGGTTAATAGTAAACTGGAGGCTCCAAACCTGATCTTTAAAATTTGGTGATTCCCATTTAATTTACAAAAGTATCAGTTTCTCTGGATGACAAAGTGTTATGGGCTATGATGGAGGAGTTTCATCACATCCTCCTATATAGCTTAAGCACAGAAGACAGAGTGCCATCTGAATTTCTTGGGAAGGGTGAAGGTAAGTTACCCATAGCCATTGGAGACCATAGAGGCAAAGAGAGAATTCCAAACATGTCTCAAGAGCAAGTTGTTAAAACAAAATTTGAAAAAGAAAGAAAGAAAAACACACATTGCAATTTCTGAAAAATTTCAAAAACCACAGACATATCTCTTGTTGGAAGTAGTGTGGATTTGGGGGCTAGTATGAATTCATTCTATAAATATTTATCAAACACCTACTATGTGTCTGGCATTGTTTTAGCAACTGTATTTACCACAATAAGCACAAATACATCTTTAATGAAGCTCACATTCTTGAAGGAAAGCAATAAAAATGGTGAGAAAGAAGTAATGAGGAATATTTAGAGGAACTATTTTTAAAAAGGAGATAAGAAGGAAGCCCTGTCTAACCACAGACCATGCCTACTGACTCTTCTGCCACTTTCATAATCACAGTATAGAATTTATTGAGGACTTTCTGTGCCAGGCTATTATGTGTTAAGTGCTTTATTAAATCCTCATAGCCATTTTACTGGCCCAATGAAATATACAATGCCATTGTATATTTTTTTTCCAATTTTTTTTTCCAATTTTTCAGGTAAGAAAATCGGTACAAGAAGGTTAAGTGACTTGCTCATTATCAAAGAACATTAATAAATGCTGGGACCAGAATTCAAACCTAGGTAACCTGAATCTGCAGCCCATGATTTTCAACATATCTCTAAGTGCCTACTTGTTTCTCAGGTTGTTATTTGTGGGGAATACACTAGGATCATTATAGTCACACAATCACTGTCATCTGATGTTATCCTAGCTACTTAAATTCTCGAATGCAACAGAAGAATCATTGATTAGGTGACCTCTAAGGCCCTTGAGAATTCTGCCATTGTCTGGCTTGTGATTTCATGTACATTGAGTCAACTCTACAAGACACAGAGCACCTGACTAATGGCATCATTCAAGGGAGCTACAATATCCCATGGCCAAGTTATCTCTTCTTCATATTCCAGTATCTCTCATTCAAGGGAACTACAATATCTTATGCTCAAGTTATCTCTTCTTCATATTCCAGAATCTCTCATGCTCTGGTTGCATCATTCCTTCTAGTCAAGGCATTTTCTGTCAGAAGGACTCCAATTAATTATCTTCAGTTATCAACTGTTAAGTCAACTGGCTCCTAAGAAGATAGCAGTAAGGTCATTCAAAGGAACAAAGAAAAGTTCAGATTTAACATGAGGTAGTGAACAATTTAGCTAACCACCTGACTTGGACCTGGGAACAGAGAAGGATGACTTTTCAGTAGGAAGGGTGGTTGCCTGCATGATTTTCTTGAGAGATAGACTTTATACATGACAACCTCCTGAATGCTCTATTTTCTTACATTTTCTTTGTTTCACCTTATTCCAAAATATAGGAGAAGATGGGCAAGGATTTGGTTAATAGAAATTAGTTTTCACCAGCTCTGAGAAAAAGAAAAACCTAAAAGAAACAAAAAATAAAAAGAATAGGTCTGTCAAAAAATCATCCCTTATGTAGGGATGAATGGTCAGGACATATGGCAAGAGACTTTCTGACATGAGAATCCAGGTCCACAAACTTAGAGATGTATCTGTTACCTTCATTCAGAGGAACACATAAAATATGGCAGCTGTGGAAACAAACAGAGGGGTGTTCAAGATAAAACCAAGGACAAATGAAGCCAAAACCACAGCGTCCTTCCTTCCCCCTCCTGTTATGTATCTGCTCAGGTCATTAAATGGTTAGGCCTTTCCCTAAGGTATAGTCATCATCAACACCTTTGCTTACCTCAGGCAGCTTGGTGCTCCTGCTGCTACGGATATTAATGATGTTGTGAACTTGTTTAGTGTAAGTGTGGCTTAATGTGTATTATTACATTATCCATCAGTTGTATGTTGCCCTTAGCAACTGGCATAAAGTCATCTCTAGTCCATTGCTAATTTTGTATCTGTCTTTGTTGAGTCAGCTTTGCTGATTTCTCTGCTTCATATTACTTTCTAGGTTATAACTCAGGGCAGTGCTACAGGAGTCATCACCTTGTAACTGTGACCATAAGCACTGATTGCAGTACAGCAATGACCCTTGGGTGCATGGTGTCCTAATAAAGGTCTTTGGTATCATTTTTTGTTGTTGTTCTTTATTCTCCTGGTGAGATGATCTAGTGTAGATTAAAAGCACAGATCTCTCCACTATTCTCTCCTATTGAGAGGAACCAATGCTTGGATGCTAATTTTTTATTTGGATGCCTTTCTCCCTTTGGGGTTTGAAAACAGGATCTGAAACAGTATAAAAGGCTATATGGCCTATCTTGAATAAGGTAAAGAATATATAGCAATACAATAGCTTGTAGACATAGCTAGAACCTAGACATTTTTGTTGTCTGATCCTCTTGAGAAAATGTTATTTCTCTTATCTTGGGTTAAAATCTGGACTTTATTGGAAAAGTTCACAGCAAAGAGGATATATTAGAGTCAGTCGAATGGTGCAGAAATCATTTGAAAAAATTACTATTCATTTGCTTGTTTGACTAGACTTGGAGCTGAATGGGTCGCTAGGAATGAAGCCATTAAATCTGAATGAGAGCAATCATCTCAATTTCACATTTCTCTGTTTAACCTCTCTGGGTCTTTCCCCTCATCTATAAAATGAGGCTAGGGAGCTGATGTATAAGGTCCCGCTTGCACGGATATACAAAAGATTGTACTTTTTCTTTTATTCTTTCTCACAGATTTGCATTGGGTGAAATGTTTTGTACCCTACCACATAATAGAAATCTGATTTTTGAATAAAACAAGGCAAGCCACTCATGGTAGAGATAATAATAAAACAGTAGCTATTATTATTATTATTGTTGGAAAACTGAAAATAATACAAGCTTATGCAATTATTACAATTAACTGAGCTTTGGTGATAACTCCAATGGGTGGCTATAGCTATTTCCTACAGCTGCACTTGTTTTCTTCTTAATAGCATTGGTCAAAGATTGAATTACATTCTTCTACTGAGCAGGATAATTTCTGGTTGAATGGAAGGATAGCCATCTGTGCTGAATAGATGATCCTGAAGTGGCAATTAGATATCTTGGTACATTATCTATTAACTCATTAGTATACATTATATGCACACAGTAGGAATTTGTATGACTAAAATAGAAGTGTCTCACATTTTTAGCTTAACTAGCCAGTTTACCACAATAAATCCAATATATATTTTGGTTCACTAGGTCACACAAAAGGTGTCCTAAAAAAATTTGTTCCTTATCTCCTATCTTCCCACTTTGACCTATAATACAGCCTGGAGATACAGTTCAGTTGCTTTATGAATCCTGTTTTGCATGTTTCTGCATAGATTTGCATGTTAAATTAAAGGACTTTTAATTCCAAGGTTTGTGATCTAGAATTCAATTAATAAATTCAGACAAATTATGCCAATTATATTAAACATCAGTACTTAAGGCTGACATTTGAGGCTCAAGTAGAATATCTTCTTAGCTTTTGTCTCTTAACATTTCAGCCCTAAGTCAAAAACCCAAAAAATAATAGAAAGAAAAAATTCTATGCCCTGATACAACACAGAATCAGAAACTCCCTTGAGAAATCCAGAGATAATCAGCCTAAGACGTTACAATGATCTATCAGGGCTTCTCTTATTCTTCCTCAAACTTTACCTTGCTAATTTCTGCTGTGGATTGAATTGTGTCCTCCCCAAATTCGTATGTTGAACCTTTAATCCCAATGTACCACTATTTGAAAATAGTGCTTTTGGAGCTAAATTAAGGTTTATGAGCTCATAAGACTGAAGTCTTAATCCAATAGGATTGATGACCTTATAAAAATAATGAGAAAGAGAGAGAGATATCTCTGTTCTTTTCTTTCTGTCCATCTACCAAGGAAAGACCATGTAAGCACACCATCTACAAGCCAGGAAGAGAGACTTCACCAGAAATTGACCTTGCTGAATTTTGATCTGGAACATCTATCCTCCAAAACTGTGAGAAAATGAGTTTCTGTTATTCAAGATACTCAGTCTATGATATTTTTTATGATGGCAGTATAGATTGTCTTATCTTCTACTGCCACCACCCACCTGCTCACTTCAATCTAGAAACAATGTCCGCTTTCCTGTTCATTGAAGAGATCAGGCATGCTGCTCTTAGGGATTTTGTTCTATTTTTTCTTTCCAGACTTCCTCCCTGCTAGGTATTCTATATGCCCAATTTGATCACCATCTTCAAATTTTGATCGTATGTCAAAATACGATCACCCTATTTATTGAGGCCACCCTATTTATTAAGACAACCTGTCACCTCCCTATCCTGGGTCTTCCTGGACTCCTCTTTACTGTTTTATTTTACCTTTTTTATCTTTCCTCTCTTTTTCTTTCTCTCCTCCTATATTTTTAAAAGTAATTTTTATAGTAACATGTAATAACTACATATTTATGGGGTACAGAGTGGTATCTCCATATTATAAATGCGTATATAAATAAAATGTGTAATGATTACTTCAGAGTAGCACATCCAGGACCTCAAACATGTCATTTCTTTTTGTTGGGAACATTCAAAATCCTCTCTTCTAGACATTTGAAAACATACAATACAATACATAAAATTGTTGGTCATAGTCACCCTACAGTGCCTAGAATTGATTTCACTATTTTAGCTGTGAGTTAGCATCCCTTAAGCATTCTCTTCTTTCCTCCCTTGCCTCCCTTTCCCAGAATCCAGGAACCAGTGTTCTACTCTCCACTTCCGTGAGCACAGCTTCTTTAGCTTCACATGACTTTTATTTCTACAGCAATCATCACCTTCTATTTGTTTCTGTCATCGGATCCTTTTCTCCTTTGTTTATTGATGTGTTCCTACTGTGTAAATGGTACAGCACAGAGTAGGTGCTCAGTACACATTTGGCAAATAAGTGAACAAGTTTTTTTAATAAACAAACATTTAAAATGTAGTTCTTAGAAATAGTCCTCACATCCTTTATTGTATTTCATCATAACATTACAAATTATCTTCATTCACTTCTTATTTGTTCATTCATCCGTACAGCAATATTTCTTTAGCACTTTCAGACACTGTGCTGGAATTGGGACTAGGAGGTGAGAAGGACAAACTATAGTTTCTGTTCTCAAAAAATGTAGAGCTGTATGGGATCATAAGAATGATCTTACCCAATGGTTTTCAATGACAAATTTGAATGTCTTTAATCAAAACATTTACATGAAATTTTAGAGAAAACATAAATCAACACAGCTCAATTTGAAGACAAAGAAGAAAGTAGGAACCCCACTCTCAGGACCTGGGAATCATTGCTAACTCTTTTCATTTTGTATTTTGAGATCATGCAGGACATGAATGAGATCAACGATCCTTGGGTCCTGTATAGGAAACCACACTCAGATTTGGCTTGAGGGTAGCCAACTGGGTTTTAGGTCATCATCTCATTACTGTTTTATACTAAATTTGCACACCCTTGCAGACACTGACTTTTGAACTATTTGAAGTCATCTAGAGACTCAAATTGTGATTTTTAATGGAAGTGGTTGTTACTAAGGCCTTTACATTGCAAATGTCATTTGTAGAAACCTATCAACTAGTGCATGTGAACCCAGCATTCTGTAATAATCACAAATGAATTGCTCAGAGAATTTATATATTTTCAGCTATTTATTTTTTCTGTACCTGATCCTGAATAAGAGGGTTCGCATTTGACATTCTGACAGTGTGGGAAAGTTACTGCTATGTCTAGGGCAAAGGGCAGCAATGACCCTGACCGTATGGCTGGGTCTAGTAGCAAGGACTAAAATCACTCCATGACTTTTATAGAAATTTAGTTCTGAACTTAATAAGAATTTCTCAAAAGGTCTTTGCTATCTTACCACATTTTACTATTCAAATGGTAGCTTTCATGTGAGTTAAGAGAGAACTTGTGTTCACATTTGGTTTCTATCTATTTTTATAAAATTCTACAAATAATTAATTCATTTCAATAATTACATGATTTAAAATTCTTTATTATACAGTACTCTGTTGAACAGATAATATAAAATATGGAAAGTGAACAAGAAAACAAGCTCAAACAAAGATCTCTGGTTTAGAGGAGATTATAATATTCATGAGTCCAATATCACCTCTACATCACCTCTTCCTCTTAACTATCTAGTTCCTACTGAAACATTCATAGTGATGGAGCCCTCACCACTGCCAAGAAAACGTGTTTAATAGTTAGGCCATTAAGATGGTCAGAAAGTTCTGCCGTGTATCACTCTAAAATTTACTTCACTGCAACTGTAGTATTAGATAGATTGAAGAGGGTGGCACCTGTAGCTCAGTGAGTAGGGCGCCATGTACCAAGGGTGGCAGGTTCAAACCCGGCCCCGGCCAAAACTGCAACAAAAGCATAGCTGGGTATTGTGGCGGGCACCTGTAGTCCCAGGTACTTGGGAGGCTGAGGCAAGAGAATTGCCTAAGCCCAGAAGTTGGAGGTTGCTGTGAGCTGTGATGCAACAGCACTCTACCGAGGGTGATAAAAAGAGAGTTTGTCTCAAAAAAAAAAAAAAAAGATAGCTTGAAGAGTCCAGTTCTTCTTCCACATATCAATTCTTTACATATTTGAAGATCAATTTTCTACATTCTTGAGCTTTTTCTCTATGATAAATATTTTTTCTCAGTTCAACTTTTTAAAATTTCTATTCCTGCCCTCCCTTACACATCAATTTTTAGGATTTTTCAATATCCTAATCACAACCCTTTGAACTGGATACGTTTGTGTTTGCTGATTTTTCTTAAAATGCGATGCCTAAAATACTGGTTCTTTTCTTAATTTAATTTGATAGCTTCATTCTCTCCACTTAGTTCTTTTCTCTGAGAAATTGTCTAAACTCTTCTTGGTTGTTTGGTCCTCTATGCAAATTTTAGATTCATCCTGTCAAATGCTATAAAAAAAATTTATTCTTGTTTTGTTTGGAATTGTACTGAAGTTAAGAAAAGTTTGTCTTTTCATGGTGTAATATGACGTTCTCCAGTTCATAAACATTGGGTATATTTCAATTTAAGTGGATTTAAAAAATGTATTTCAATAAGGTTTAGTGCTTGCTTACATAAAAACGTTCACTTTTTTGGTTGGATTTATTCCTAGGCATTTTTACCGTTTGATATTATTTAAACTGAATATTTCATATTTTACATGTATTTTCTAATATATTGGGCTATTGGCTAAAATTTAATATAGTTATATATTAATTTTAAATTAAGCAACCCTGTTAAATGTTCTTATTCATTCTGGTAATTAATAAGTTCTTCAAGAATTTCTCTGTTAACTGTCATGTTATCTATGAGTGTTTTATTTCTTTGTTTATAATATGTATGTATAATATTTATTTCTTAATATCTTAATGTCAACATATAATATTATTAATATTTTAGTTCTAGAAGTGCTTGGCTGATCTGCAAAGCTTACTTGATCATTCTTCCTTTTTTTTTTTTTTTTTTTGTAGAGAAAGAGTTTCACTTTATCTCCTTTAGTAGAGTGCTGTGGCGTCACACCGCTCAGAGCAACCTCCACCTACTGGGCTTAGGTGATTTTCTTGCCTCAGCCTTCCAAGTAGCTGGGATTACAGGCAGATGCCACAACTCCTGGCTATTTTTTTGTTGCAGTTTGATTGGGGCTGGGTTTGAACCCGCCACCCTCGGTATATGGTGTCAGCACCCCACCCACTGAGCCACAGGCACTACCCAACTTGATCATTCTTTATGATTTTATTGCTTACTTCTATTTTCAAGTTTGCTTTAATTTTATTTCTTATTCTCTTATATAGTAAGTCTATAGTTCTTCATGACTACACCTTTATAATGAGATTCCAATTAGATTTTCCAACCAGCATTTTATATCCTGTTCTCCTCTGCATTCAATGGAAGAGTCAACAGAGTTTGGCAGAAACAAGTGGCCTCCCAAATGTCCCATTCTTATGTTGCCTTTATCTTCCTTGAATATCCCTGTGTGACAGATAAATAATGGTGTACATATGTGTGTGTACATGTGCATAGACGTGTATATCTACATAGACAGACCTATTATCTACCTAGATAGCTACATATAACATAATTAGAAGTATACAATATGTACTATCTCTCTCTACATGTCTGCATATGAATATACTACTTCACATATACACATATGTATTCTATATGTAATTCGTATATATTCTATATTGCACTTACTTGAGTAGATTATACACACATATACAGGGTGGCCCTAAAGTTTGTGTGCAATTGCACATATGTGTGTGTGTGTGTATACAGACATAAAAATTTAATCTCCATTTATGATATTTTAGTCAAAGCATTCAAAATATCTGTCACACCCTCAAATTATAAGTCTAACTTACACTTAGAAGACTAACATATTCATACATTATAACCTATAAAGTCAATAGTTACCAACTAAGTAACACTATTTGATCATCAAATAAGAAGAAAATTGAATGGTCACTAGCAACTGTCTGTCTTTTTAAAGCCAGGCAGAACAAATTTTTCCCCAAATTTGACCTTACCAAATATCTTTTCATAATCCTTCGCATGCACACTGATTTGCATCTGCACAGCCATCTCATCTGCATTGGCTGTTTGTTACCCTGGCCTAATCTTTACAGCAATTTAGGTAGCCCTATCCTTGTTTTAAATATAAAGCTTAGTGTCACTAAGGGACTTGCCCAAGACAGAGAACAGAAAAGGTGAAGCTGGACCCTGCACTCAGAACTTCCCCCAATGTGCCTCTCTCTCCAGCAGGGTCTAGTCTCTGAACATAAGTGATTTCTAACTTCTCTGCCTACAGCCACATTGCTGTTTTTTTCCTTATGTGTATGAACAATTAATTTCTCCACCTAATAACCCTTCTTCCATGTTACAAGAATGTATTGTACTGTACGTTTCAACTGTGAAGTGGGCTTGTAAATTGTAACATGTTTTCAGGCACCTAAGGTAAGTGCTTCAGTTTCCAACCCGTCAGCTCCTTTAACCGCATGTACAATATTGAGTCACCTTTTACTTTCTCACCACAGATCTGTACCCTGTGCAGCTTCAAAGAGGGCAGTTTGATCACCAGTCTATTGGATACATATGCACATCAAAAATAGACAAGAATTTCAGAAAAGAGGAAAACATGTTCTTCTGGTCCAAGGGCAAAGGGCATTCACTCAAAGACAATATACAGTACACATGTTATTTATATGCCACTATTTTAACTGCTCTTCAATGAAAAACATCTTGTTACCATAGCAACCACTCCATTGCATGTTATCTTCACGACTACTACATCATTGTACTAGACGCACAGAAAGACACTCATATCCTTAAGTTATTTCAAAGTCTCTCATTTTAACAAAGTTTAGAGAAAAATAATAAGTATGTGTTAGTTATCCACTTTATATTGTTTTGCTATAGAAACACTTAGCCCTGAATGGCCTATACTTTTCCCCAATTTTTAACCAATAAAAGGAATGTTGCAATTTATGTTTCTTTAGGCACTAGAGGGAGAAACAGAAAACTAAGAAGTTTAATAGGAAAAGAATTATGATCTGACAGTTATGGCTATGTCGCATCTATTTGCTTTTACTCTGAGAAGTTCATGTCCTGTCACAATGGTGACATCTCACTGAGCCATAATGTACTTTTAAACATAGGTGTTTTCATTCTTCAATCCAGAATTTAGACATGAACATCAGGTCTTCCGCTTAATCCTCATTTTGCAACAATTGACATCAAGTCCTAATGATAAGATGTTACTTTACCTATAAAAACTACAGGAGAAATGTGTTGTCTATCAAATTCTTCTGTGGTTCAAACAACCATATTTATAGGTATTAATGGAAAATTAGGTTAACAATATTTATTGAGTATTTTCTATATTGGCATATAGAATAAAGTTCTAGTACTTTATTCATTATCTATTTTAATCTTCAATGAATTTAACGACCTTGGTACTATTATTATGCCATATTATAAATGGTAAAACTGACATTCACAAGACTGAATAATTTCTCCAAGATTTGATATGCAGCAAAAGGGAGATATGCCGTACATGTATTACTCTGACACCAAAGTACAGGCTCTTTTCCTCTGTACTATGTTGAATTTCTTGCTAGATAAATTAGTAAGACTTTTTAAAAAAAGGAAAGAGAGATTTTTTTTAGCATGTTCATAACAATTTCTCAATTTGTTTTTATAAGTTCTGGGTCAGACGTGGTAGCACACATCTGTAATCCCAGTAGTTTAGGAGGCTGAGGTGGAAGGATCACTTGAACCAAAGAGTTGGAGGCTGCAGTGAGCTGTGATCATACCACTATACTCCAGTCTGGATAGCACAGAGACACCCTATCACACACACACAAAAGTTCTGATATTTCAGTGATATGTTAGGAGAAAAACCCTGTGAAATCACAATGAAATAACCAAATTAAGTACTTATAATAGAAACTGTACTCCACCCAGGTAGAATATCCTTGATTCTATTCTGTATATTCCCATACCATTGCAATAGTGCTTCCTTTCATTATCTTTATCATTAATTTTAAAACTATTATGGTCACAATAAAAACAAACCAATACATCTTGGTATAATTATTAGGAGGCCTTGGACATCAAAAATAATTCACTATACCAAAAGGGTAAAATTTCAGAAAGGACGTAGAAATGAGTTCAGACAAAAAAATCAACATGATAGGATCCTAGGATCCCTGGTGTTGTCTCAGCAGAGCTCAAGGAACCCCCAAATTTGACATGACACTTTGTTTTGGAACACACAATAAAACTGGGACTTGTAATCTCTAACAATAGAATATCTGCTTGCATGTGCTGTCTTCTATAAATTGCAATTGTAAACTCCATCGATGTCACTTGATTACACATGCAGATATGGGGAAGGCTGGAAATGAATGAGTTGAGACGTGCTAGGTCAAACCTACATGAGGAAGCATGCAGTAACTACAGACAGGGAGACAACGAAAACCCTGGAGCTGAAGCGAAGTGAGGCGCAAAGCCAGCATTTCCGGTGTTTAAAGTTCTTATGGCTCATGTGTGATCTTAATAATCCACTAATTAAATTATTTTGACTTTAGATTTAAAACCTTAGTTGACAACCAAGTGCCCATCCAGTCTAAGTTAAAAATTATATAACCTACAAAAATAAATTTTTAAAGAATTACTATGTTTTGAGTTCCTACTTAGACTGGGGTATTTACTATATCCATCACACACACTATTCCTCCCAAAAACCTGTTTTATTAAGATAGACTCAGAGAGGTTAGTGGATTTGCTCACAGTCATACAGCCAATAAAATATCCAGTTGGAATTGGAATTAAGTACTGAAGTCCCAATGTCCCCTTTTGGGAAGGAACTGTGAGGACCTAAGTTTTTTTCATCTTTCTGGTTTTTTTTTCCCCTAATTTCCATGCTTTGAGAAAACAGCAATAAAAATTTTACTTCACAAATATTTGCCTATGCAAATTCTAAAATCTTAATGATTCAGTTATATAATTTTTAATCTATTAACAATAACTGACCCTACTTATTTCCAAAATCTTTATCTTTCAGGGACCATTTGATGACCCACAGACATATAAACAATTTGTTCTGGTCACATCCAGAAGCAACATCTCCATCTTTGTACTTAAAGAACGAACTGTGCTAATTATTCTAATAATTTAACTAAAAATGAGGTGAATTTGCTTTTCTTTGCATTCATTATTTCCAAAATAATATGTTCCTTTGGTAGGAAGTATTGAAATGAATGTCCCATGTTGCTTTGCAAGTATAGACAAGCAAAATTTCATTTTTAAAAGTAGCTATCAAATGTTTTAATAAAGAGTAGGTTATCTTACAGATTTAAATTCTAGCATCTTTAAGTGACCTGTGCTCGCAGCATCTAGGTGCCAGTGCATATTCCGAGCTGGTTTGATTTCTACGAGCATGCCGGTGTGATTGTGTGGTAGGGCCTTTGTCCTTACAATCATATTAGTCTGCCTTTGGAAAGTGTTCTTAGGGGGCTGGCAGAGGGAGTTACATATACACATACACTATGCTTGCACTTATTTTTGTTTTATGAAGCAATTGAAGTAACAAGTGAATTGTAAATTGGCATATTTGGTAAATGCGTTTGCTTTATGAAATTTTAGCAATTATGCTAAAAACTCTGCAATACAGTATGCTCAATGCTATGAATGTGATGTTTTGAGGCACACTTTAGTTTATCTCCAAAAACTTTCTACATAGTTACTCTTTAGTTTGCAACTGCACTAAATTATTTGGGCAAATATTATGATTTATGATGTACACAGAGCATAAAGCTAGACATATGTAGTCTTTGAAAGATGAGAATGTGATTATGTACCATTTTTGAAGTTAATGTGTGTTAACTTCTCTAAAGAGTTTACTTAAGCAAAAGTTTCCTTTCATCCTCTGTGAAAACTTGCTAATTGTTATAGGAAGTCACCGATTGCAAGTTATGGAGTCAAACATACAAGGCTAGTAAAGCCCGGCACAGTGGTTCAAGCCCAAATCCTAGCACTCTGGGATGCCAAAGAGGGAGAATCCCTGAGGCCAGTAGCCAGGGGATTGTAATGATTGGGAAAATGGGAATTAATTCACAAAAGCAAGACCCAATCTCTAAAGAAAGAGTTGGGCTACTCGGGAGGCTGAAGCAAGAGAATCGCCTAAGTCCAGGAGTTGGAGGTTGTTGTGAGCTGTGTGATGCCCCGGCACTCTACCGAGGGCAATAAAATGAGACAGAGTCTACAAAAAAAAAAAAAAGAAGAAGAAAAGAAAGAAAAAAAAGAAAGAGTTGGGTATAGCAGTACATGTCTATAGTCCCAGCTACTCAGGAAGCCAAGGCAGGATTGTTTGAGCCCAGGAGCTTGAGGTTCTAGTGAGCTATCATGACGCCTCTGCACTCTAGCCTGGGCAACAGACCAAGGCCCTGCCTCAAAAAATAGAATAATAATAATAATACTAAATAACAAAAGAAATAAATGAAAGAAAAATAAAAGGCTAGACAGATGTGTTAATTTCACAAATTTACTGGCTCATATAACTACAGTTTTATTACTAAATTTCAGATGAGAAGAGAAAGAGCTCTGAATAATAAATATAAAGCAAAATCACATATATTAGATCAGGATATTCTCCAATATTAAAAACATGGCGCTGAAAGTTTTAAGTGAAAGGTTGTAAGGGCAGGGTAATTGGATCTGAACATGTCTGAATAAATCTAAATCCAGAGTACAGAAGAGAGTGAGACTCAGAGGCTGTGGTGAGTGACTTTGAGGAATCAGTTGACTTTCTTAACCCCCTCACTTCGTTAAATAACTTACAGGGGGATTATTTTGAGCAGGGAATTATTATGGAGAGTGCTTTAACAAGTGATAGAAACCTGTTAAAGCTTAAAATTCTCTTTATTTGTAGCAATTTATTAATATTTTGTATGGAATATAAACAATTATTGAATATCAAATTAAAAATTTAGGAGTCATATGTATATTCATTTCTATATATTTATTGTCAAAATATTAATAAAACATAATATAACATATGCTTATGTTATTCCTTTATTAACGAGCTTTGCAAAACATCTTCCATAATAATCCAAGTTCACAGTGGTTTTCTGTATATCCTTTAACTTTGGTGATGAGTAAGATCGTCAACAGATTTTTCAAGGTCATGCACAACAGAACAGATAAAAGCATTCTTTCCCCAGCAAGTGCCCCTCTTTGTTCCTCTGTTTCTTTCCTGTCCTCTCTCCTGTGCCACATAAGTGTTGGGTTATTTGAGGTGAAAGGATGAGTAAGTTGGCTTTATCACGTTACTCCAAATTTTATTTTCTCTAAATTAATTCACATTTTCCCAACCATTATCAGTGAACTATCCTTTCCTAATATACAAAGACACCAATGAAAAGAATGCCAGCATATGCATTTGCTTTTAGAAATTTTAAATTCCTCATCCCAGTTTTCCACAAGAGAAGTGATACAGTAAAAATAATGTATTTTTTATTTGATTTTGTGTTATGTTGTAACGTAACGCATTTTGATTGAAATTTTCCAATAAAGTTCAATTTTTTATCACAGGTCTAATATAGTTCTAACATAATTTTCATAGGATCTGAGTATGAAGATTTCTTTTTCTTTCTGTCTCCTTTTCTGTTTTTTGAAGACCAATCTTCTTAGTTTCCATTTAAAAACACTTGACATCATTTTCCCCCCTTTTTTAGAGGGAGGTAAACAAAGAATTAATGCAATTCTTAACATTTGATCTCTCCCCCTTGACTTCCTCCCAAGCTATCTTCCCGTTAAGCATCTGGTCCGACACAAGTCAGGGAAGCGAAGGAATGCATGGAAGAAAGTGGTTTTCCTGGTAAGGAACAGGCATGTGAAATCTTTCAGAATTTCCTCCCCAACCTTTATGCTTTTTTGACGATTGGGATAGCATGGGTAGTGGAAACAGATGCTATCAGCCCTGCATTTTTTGGCACAGGATGAAATGAGCAAAGGCTAACAGAGTCGTGCTGTTTTTGCAAACTGATATACACACTTCATCTTTGCAAAATATATCTGCGTAAAGAAGCAAATTGTCAGGCTTGATGGTACTGTGGACACTACCATTCCTTTAAGTTAGGGGAACATCAAGAATGGAGATTAGGAGACCAGCTTGATCATCGATTCCAGTGAGCAGAATCAGGTGTCTCTGCTATGTCCTGCAGCTGCTTTTTAAATTCCATTTCTGTGAATTTTAATCTGTATGCAAAACACTTGCACTTCCAAAGGGCCTTTGGCTGCTATTACTGCCCCTGGTGGTAAAGGAAAAGTTTTCTGAAAAACCAGCACAAATGCAACGAAACCCCATTTCCTTCTGCGTTTTTGTCCTTGATTATTTCTGTGTCCTTGAATTAATCATTGTTAGCTTTTTAGTTTCAGTTTCTCCATTCACAGGGCCAGTATGTTTCTGTGCTATGACTCATACTGCTTGTCTCATAACTGTGTGATCCAAATGTTTGTGTATTACTTTACAATGGAGAACGCCTAATTAATTAGGGTTCCTCTGTGGCTGATAAGCCTTCTCATTAAATGTATGATAGACATGATTGGCTGATAGCTGTCATATGTTATATCAGTCACCTGGTAATGATAGCAATTATAAGTTATTTGGTTTTGAAGGAGATGTTTCAAAAAAGCCCGGCAGAAACCCTGAGACTACCACATGTTATCTGTTGAAAAATGATAACAGAAAAAGAGACAATGTCTCCCATGACACCTGACTCTGATATCACATCTTCCCATGCCCTCTGATCACCAAGCGACATCTATCAGAATCAGAGCCTTGTGTCAGCTCTTGGGCTCCTCAAGCAACTGCAGCAACTCAAGAGTTAACAAGCTCTGGACTTCTGGTGGTTTCTTACACCACCAGAGAGGAGGGAGGGCTTCCCTGCTGGTTCCTTGCTAGCCCTTTGGAACAGGACCCCACAGTAAAGCACTAAAATCTTTTGACTTGCCCTGAAACTTCTTTGATCTTCCATTCTATACGTACAAAAACAAAATGGCGTGGATGATATGCAAAGTCATGTGACTGAGGCCTGAGTGTTCAGAGAGGTCTTCACAAAGTAAGTAAATCTGGAATTGGGCTCTGAAGAAACAGCTAAAAGGCACGTGTTATTGGTAAGAAGATATGTTTGTTGTTGTTGTTGCTGTTGTCTTTTTACTTGGTTATGTTGGAGTTGTGAGCACAAATGCTTAAACAAATTCTGACTCCATCTCCCCAGGGTCTTGACACCTTGCTGGCTGGCAAGCTGCAATTTCACATGTTTGGGCTTGCTACTCCTGCCTTAGATAAATGGACAGCAAGCAGTGGGGAGAGATGTATCTGGAGCAAAGTCAAGATGGCAAGAATAGCTATGTTTTATTTGACCCCCAAAACTGGACAAGAGCAGCAATGTTGGAGAAGCTGTTAAGAAGAATATTTGAAAAAAAAATTCTTGGAATGTTCAACCAACTGAAAGATTTTGTCTACCTCAGTGAAAATGTAATCATATTGAACTCTCTGCTACAATTTCAAGTTGGGCAAAGTCTAAGGTATGCAGCATAGGATTTGAATATGAAAACACATAACCCCTTTATTCTTGCCATGTCCAGAAGGCACTATTCCTGCGTTATCTCAGACAAATAGGCTTTGTTACCTGAAATACCATACTCAGGATGACTGGGGCATTTTTCCACAAGACAGGTTGATCTTTCCTTTTTTAAACTGATTTTCTTTTTCTGAAAATACCCTTAGAAACGTTATCTTTCCACGGATTGGGAGCAAGAAGTAATCTAATTACTAAATTACATAGATCAGGGACAAAAGGACCCTGGCAGCTTGCTAAAGTGATCACAGTCACCAAGATATTTTTAGCAATATATAGTTTTAAAATCATTTCATTACACTTCCTTAAAACACAACTGTGGGAAATACAGTGTCACACTAAGCCAGTTTAGATGGACGTTTTCCATTGTAGTTTTCTATTCTCAGACTGAAGAAGATTAAATTTACAGACAAAGCTCAATTTAGGATAAAATTAGTCTCCAAGAAACATATCTGAGATCGCTTTTCTTTTCTTATAATTTGTATTTAAAAATTTATTGTAATTTTACAATTATTATTCATGAGCAAGCTTAAGCAACTCACTAATAAAACTAATGGTATGCCACAAGATGCAATTAAAATTGCTTAGGTAAAATAAGATGACCATTAGAGCCTCCTTTGGAGAACTAGAAAGAGCCCAATAGTGAGAGTGGTTGTTGAGCGTATGAAAAATTTAATTTGGCTAATTAGTAACCTGGGTTTGAGAGGCAATTACTTTGGTTATGAGAGTCCTGTGGCTTCTATATTGTCCTTTTTAAAAGGAAAATAATGTGATATAAGGACTATTAAGAGAAAGTTCACACAGAAAGCAAAGAAGAAAAAAATACGAGGGTAACATTTTTCTTTTGATAGTGTGCCCTGGGGGAGGCTGCTTCTTCCTTGTGTGCTGGAGGCAGTTAGCCCTTCTAGCCTAACCTTTCACCTCTCACATTTTCTATCCAAGACTGTCAGGGTAGGTGGCAGAAAATACCATGTTTATTGAATCACGAACCTCAGTACTTTATCTGAAATATGCAAGTATTAATCAAAATTTGAAGGAAAAAAATAAGCACAAAAGGTCAAATTATAAGAGTTGGAGGGATTTCCCTCTGCATGAAAACTCTCTTTTTCTTGGAATGAAGGTTGCAGGGAGCACGTGGAAGGGAGTTTTATGAAACAAGCTACTCAATAATGAAAATCTACAGGAACAGTAGTAGCAACTCCACCAGTAGAACTCACTGAATTTCTTGGACAGTTTCCATGAGTCTATCATTGCTTCATGGTCCACTGTTTCAAAGAGGATGAAGCCGGGCACGGAAGATGCTCCTTGCCGGGCTAACTTTCTTTTTCATTGACTTGGTAGCACAGTAGCAAAACAACTAGCATTTTTTAATCTGCTTAAATGCCCAACAATTAGGATGATGCCTGTGGCTATCCAGGTAGGGGGGAAGAACCCAAAGTAGCTGAAAGAAGGAAAATATTACACGCTGACTAGAAGCTCAGCTTACTTTTAGAATACAACAGCACAGAATCATTTGAGGCAATGAATGAAAGCAACAGAAAGTGATGGTCTTGCAGCATCTTGAGAATACAGACATGTATTGAATGTTTGGTTCTTTGCTATTGATAAGCAGGAAACTCTGCAATAGACATTATCTTTTTATTGTCACTATCTAGTAGTTTTCGTCAGTTATCAGTCAGTGTGTAAGAACATGAAAAGATTCTGTGGGTGGAGGTCATGGAGTAGTCTCCTGTGTTCCTAATGAGAAACATTTGTGAACAGTGATAGAAATAACTTATGTTAATGGAACCCACATACACCAATGGAAATATACAAACATCATGGCCATTTTAACTGATATGAAATGGGTGGCTTTCTCAAAAGCCATACACAATACAGACATTTTTTTTTTTTTCTTTTGAGCACATATGGTCATGATCCTCTATTTGTGTTTACAACCTGGCTTCTATCAGGCAGCCATAGAGCTGGTTGGGTCCCACCTTTGTGTGTACCCAGAATGCAAAGACAGAAGAAATAAAGCCATTTGATTTCTACTTGGTTTTCCCCATAGAGGTTCACCTATTTGGCCATACATTTAATGTGTGAAACACAAGAATTGTTCCAAGGAAGAAAAAGCCTTTCTTTCCCCCCCTTTTGTATAGAATTTGTTCCAACTTGTCTCCATACATCTGTATGTACTGTAGATGAATGCAGCTTCTTTCATGAAATCCCATAAGGTGTTTCTGCAATGAACAACACTCATTTAACAAGCGCTCTCCGCCACGCAGGCGGGACCTGCCAGAAGCAACGGCATGCCTGGAACGGAAATGTTGTTTAATGAATATTTATTGATTATGAATATTCATTAAATTAACATCTTTATGGTCGGCCCCAGGCTTCCTAACGTATGTGGCAGTAAAGTGGTTAAGTTTTCCAGCCAGTTGTGAAGCCCTTGGAGGTTCAGACAACTATAAATATCACTAAGACTAAGTTTTCTTCTGGAACAGAAATCAATTCAGAAATATTCAAACATCAAAGCCTTTGGTGTTTGGATCGTGCTAAGAAGTGACCTGAGCCTTTATCTTGGATGTTTTTCCATGTTCGCAGCACAGGGCTTTAGTCTTCAGCGCTCCGTGCTGCTCATTCCCTGCGTCCTCGTGCACACGCTGCTCATCCTGGAGAGCTCCATGCTCGGTATGGATTCCTGAACCCACTCACTTCGCCAGGTCTCTTTGAAGGTAGGCTTGCCATCCTTCAACTCATTTAGGAGAGCATACCTTTCTAAAACACATTTTTGATCATTTAATTCCCCTACTTAAAATCCATCAAAGATTTTCCATTGCCTTTAGGATCAATCCCAGGTCCTCACACTGAATCTGGATCTTGCTATCGTCTAGCTTTATTTCTCACCAGTTCCTACTCTGATTTTAGGTACCAGCCATGGTGAAAAATGCTAACTCTCGCCTCTAGGCCTTGGCATATACTTTACTTGGGCCTGGGAATCTGCTCCCCTTACCCTAAGTCTTTAATCTAGATTGACTTCTACTCATCTTTCTGATATTTATTCCTCATTTTCCCTGGAAACCCTTTCTGGATTTCTAAATATTGTCAGAGATGCCCCTTCTTTGTACTTTCGTATCATCCAGATTTACTCCTATTTTAGGACACACCACCTTGCACGGAAATCCCCCCTTTAGCCCTCTCTACAGACTCCTGGGTTCTTGAACTGAGTCTTGCCCATCTGTAAAATGCCAGGACCCAGGGCAGCCTCCAGACACATCATAGGTGCTGAATATGGAAATACTTGCAACGTGAATTAATCAACGTGCTTGATTCTGTCCAAAGTCTTCTTTTCGGGGGCTTCTTGGGTTAACCAACCCAAGATTATGCCAGGTAGTTCAGATTGACTGCAGGGAATATTGGTAACAAATAATGACACCATATTTTACATTGTTTGGACAGAATCAAGCACGTTGATTAATTCACGTTGCAAGTATTCCCATATTCAGCACCTATGATGTGTTTGGAGGCTGCCCTGGGTCCTGGCATTTCACAGATGGGCAAGACTCAGGGAAAACAATGGGAAAAACAATTAGGGGATCTTGGATGTTTTATCTTGCCTATTGTAAGGCAAACTCAACCCAAAATCCAAATATTGTCTGGCTTTTGAAACTTGCTATTTTAAATATGAGCTTGTTGTATTCTACCGCATCTGGGGCTCAGGTGTTAGTAACAAAAATCTCTTAAAGTTAGTTAAAGAAAAAGAGAGGTGTTCATTTAAAAAATATAGAGGTACCTTGTAGAATGTACTAGAAAGAATATGGTGGGTCTCAGTTGTGAGGGAATTTGGAACTGTTAACTAAAAGCCATCAACTGAGAAGGATTCTGTGTATCTCAAATTTGTCTCTCTTTGCATTTCTGTTGCAGACTTCTCTTTCTGCTAGCTTCTCCTCTGCTTCTCAGACTACATGGAAAATGCCTTAGTTTATAGCCATCCTATCCGATGGATATACCATTTTTTTTCTGTTCCGTTTCTATGGAAAATATTACTGTAATTTGGAGACAAATATTGACTTGTTAGGGGCTTAATTCAGAAGATAAAGTGAGTTTGTTCTATTTGGGAGTTCCCTGTGAGTTAAGAAATCAATCCTAAAGACCCATGAGTAATGTAGCCTAGTTTAACACAATGCAAACCACCTGCCCCTTTCCCTCCAAGATCAGTATTGTGAATGCAATTACTTTTTTTCTTGTTTGGTGTTAGTTGCAAAATTCTGTCAAAATTCTACTGTCCTTTTGATAGAAAATCTCATTAGTTTTTTTCTGTTATTAGTGCTATACCAACGTTAGTGAGATGTGTTACTCAGGGTTTTCCAGAGAAATAGAGCCAATAGGGTATTTATCCATATGTATATCTATGTCTATATCTATATTGTCTCTCTATTGACAAAGAGATTTGCTATAAGGTAATAGCTCCCACGGTTACGGAGGCTGAGAAGTCTCCAGCCTGCTCTTTGCAAGCTGAAGGCCCAGGAGAGCTGATGGTATAGTCAGAGGCCTGAGAGCCAGAGAGCCTATGCCTGTGAAGTGGAGTCTAGTCTGTATCTGAAGACCTGAAAATCCAGAGCACAGAGGGCAGGAGAAGATGGCTCTGTTATGATAATTCAACTGTCCTATGCCTTTTTATGGTTTAGGTCTTCAAGGGATGGGGTGACCCCCCCCATCTTATTGTATTTAGTCCACCAATTTGAATGCAAATCTTTTCCAGAAACATCTTCACACCTTCACTATGGTGCATCTTAGATGGGTTCAGACAAAACGTACTAAA
>CAUYON010122729.1:0-11955 GCA_963573935.1 Arctocebus calabarensis | reverse complement strand
ATCATAATTCTGTACATTGGTGCAATCATAGGGCACGATTCATATACATTCAGAAATGTTTTGATCGTACTGTTACAGTTAGCCTTCATGGCATTTTCTTGATCACTATATAAAGACATTGATACTCTACATTTAATAAGGATATACTCATCTATAGGTAAGTAGTTCAACCAATATTTATTGATTCCCTGCTATGTGATGGGAAATCACCAGGTAAGTGCTGCCCTTGAGGAGCTCACAATTCCTTTGGTGGGCAGACATGGGTATAGAACATTGCAAGGCAGTGTGACAAACATTATATGACTAAGATACTCATAGTCCTGGGGTCACTGGGGGCAAGCAGGAATGAGGTGTGAGTGGTGGAAGGTCAGGGAAGGTCTTCCCAAGGTGTGAATGGTGGAGTAGCCATATTTGAGCCAGGAAAAGAGCACGGGACATTCCAAGGTGGAAAAATCAGGATTGATGCAGAGCATCATAAAACAGTAAGGTGTGTATGCAGACTCTAAGGGACTCAGCTCTGCCGAGCTCACCGTTTGATGTGGGAGCTAGTGGACTAGGGGGCAGGGGACTAAGCAGAGGCCAGTATGTCTGAGAATTGGAAATGAGAACAAAAAAATCTGTACACACCCCAAAACATACTAAATCTGTGATGGGCAATTTGCTTGTAGCATAAGAAACATCTACTGAATTTTGTTACTCATTTTCTAAAACCATAGTAATGTAAAGCAACAAATAAGTTGTCACATGTAGAAGCCTGCTAGCCAGACAATGTGTTGCTAACAGTGAGAATAAAGGCAATGATAAAAAGCAGACATATCAACCTACATGCTCTCTATCTATCTGGGTCAGTTCGCCCAATCCACAGATGGGCAATTTTTTCTATAAAGGTCCAGATAGTAAACATTTTAGATTTTTTTAATAGATGTAATGTTGGAAAAAAAACTTTATATGCAGAAATAAAATTCTAGATATCAATACTGTAGAACATCAGCAAATCTGTACTTCTTTCAGGTTGGAAACACGAGTTCTTCTTTCTCCACCCTCTGCTTATTTGGGCTTCTTTTCACTTGCCCAGATTTTCACAAATGAATGTATGTAACTCACCAACAGGAAGACATTTCAAATAAAGAGGTACAATGTCAAGCTTTAAACATTTGCCTATTCCTCCTCCAATCTACAGATCACATGTCATCAATATTTTTGCAGGTTTTTCCACAAAATTTTTTTGAAGAAAACTTGTGCCATCCTCCCCCGACCCATCACAAAATTTCCTGCTTAGTTTCTACTTTGATTAGTCAGAAGGTTTAAAATCTATACCTGGTCTGGGGTCAATTTGGAAATTTATAGAAAATGGCATCCCAGAAACTTACTTTCCCTTGTTTGTATGAAGTGAAGGATGAACTTTTTAGATTTTGTAGGTCATGTGGTGTCTGTCTCAACTTCTCTGCCATTGTGACTCAGAAAGAGGCACAGACAATACACAAATAAATTTGTGCACTCCACTTTTAGTCCCCTGCTATAGTGTGGCAACTCCTGGTCTGGCCAAAATGTCCCCAAAGGCAAGACTATATTAAAACACAATACCATTATGGATGTTTATAACCAGGGCCTTAGTTCAACAAGAAAAGTTTTGATTATGTTCAATGTTCTCTATTTAACAAGTCAGGAAAATTTGTAATGTTAGAAAAAGTCTAACACTAGAAAGAATTTTGGTAGTTAACGTGAAAATATTAACTATTCATTAATATTTAATAACCTCTACGGGAGGGAAAATTTGTGAAAATAAATGTTTCCATGGCGGAAGTTTTTGCTTCTATAGATATTGTATGAGCACATATATAGTTTTTATGCATATGGCTTAAACCTACACTATCCATATGGGCACTTGAAATGTGGCTAATGCAACTGAGAAAATGCATTTTTAGCTTTATTTATTTTTAATTGAGTTAAATTTAAATTTGAAAGTAGGTGATAAATTCAATGATAGAAACTCTTTAATATAGGTTGGATAAACTGTTCTGCATAAGTCTTTGGAAATCTAAGTACAGATCAAGTATTTCTCATAAAAATTTGCATTTAACTTCAGATGTGCTATTAAGTGTAAAATATACACCAAATTTTAAAAACTTAGAAAGAAGAAAGTAAAACATGAAGTTAATAATTTGTATATTGATTAGAAGTTGAAGTGGTTATATTTTGGATACACTGAGTTAACCAAAATACATTTTTAAACTAAGTTCACCCTTCTTAACTTTTTAAACATAGCTGGTGAAACTTTTAGAGTATGTATGTATATTGCATTATATTTTACTTGGGCAAAATAACCAATGTAGTTCTAGTGTCTGCAATATCCTACTGAGGGAAGTTAACATCTGAAGACTTGAGAAAGATGAGAACGCTCAGAGTTTGTTCCACAGAGAGTTGATGGGAGAGAGAAAATTACATCCATAGTCCTGGTATTATGGCTCTTCGGGTCATTTTATTGAACTGTGATATCTTAATAACTCTTAATGGATCAAATCTCCCTGAGATATCTTTAAATCTGCATTATTTGGCTAATATAAATTCTGATGTTTATAAAAGAACCAATAACTGAAGCAATCAATTCTAATCCTCACGTGATAGGGCCCCTCATCTTCCACAGATTCCAGGAGTGAAGAGGTGTCCAGCATTAGCAGATCAGTCAAACATGCATATCCCAAGGTCCTTTTGAGAAGGAGTTAATAAGATCCAGACTTGCTCTTTGTTTCTCCCCAAAACCCCCCACGTAAGCAAAGTGGATGGCGGCAGAACTAAAATCAGACTCAGCTATCCTGACTCCCAGTTAACTTTTATTTTTCTCAGCTAATTCTCATTTAGTAGAAAAAGTAAAAGGCCATGCCAAAGAAAAATAAGAAGCTATTTTTCCCCCAATTTGAGATTTCAGCAGTAAATTTTGGATAAATTCACAGCAAAAGTTATAACCCTACTTACCCTTCAAACCTGCCCCAAACTAAAAAAGTAATTAATAGAACATGAAAATGTTTTAAGCCTGCTAGGACTGGGGCACAAGTTTAAGGATGAGAGAAGATACAAGGAGGTGGCGCAGAGGATTCTTGAAATGGTCTCTTACTTGCTTGGGTAGGGATTACACGAGGGGGGTTCACTGTGTGATCATTTATTAAGTCATACACTGATGATTTGTACCTTTTTGTGTATGTGTGCTGCACTCCATTAAAAAGTCATGGAACATGTTTTCTAGTAAATAAGAAATAAGATAAATGACACTAAGTAATCAGGGCTAATGTCTTCCAAGTATGAAATAGGTAATTAGTACCATGATTTGTTTGAGGAACCCCAACAATATTTCTGCTAGTACTAGAAATTTTACCACTAGAAATTCAGCACTTGTGGTTGAGGCAAGATGCTGTTACATGTGATTAGTGACAGAAAGTGTGTCACAGATTACTGGGTGTTTCTTCACCTTTAAGAATTAAGTGTGTGGGCAGTGCCTGTGGCTCAAAGGAGTAGGGCGCCAGCCCCATATGCCAGAGGTGGTGGGTTCAAACCCAGCCACGGCCAAAAACTGCAGAAAAAAAAAAAAGAATTAAGGGTGAGAACTCTTGGTGTCAGAATGTTCAGCTCACATTCAGGTTCTACCACCTGCTAGGTATCTCAGTTACTTTTGCTATATAACAAAATACCCCCAAACTTCATGACTTCAAATACCATTTTATTTTGCTCTCATATCCTGTGAGTCAGAGATTTGTAGAACTGCTCATCTCATTGATAATTTTTTTTCCTTATAGCACATGCAAAATAATCTTGCATGAAAATAGATTAAATTCTCCCATTAAAAAATAGTGGTTAAATGAATAAAAAATAATACAACTATATGCTTCTTACAAGAGACTAAAGCCACACAGTGATTCTCAACTGGTAGCTGAGCTGGTCTGGATGGAGGGTCCTGAATAGCTTCAGCCACAGTCACATTTTTAGCACTGGAGATGAAATGAATTAAAGGCTCAAGCTGCCAACCAGAGCATCTGCATCTGACCTCTCCTTGTGGTGTAGCTTCTCCACAATACAGCAGCCTCAAGATAATCAGACTTCTCACATGGGAGTTCAGGATGCTGAGCACAAACGTTCCAGTGATGAAGGCAGAAGCTTTAGTGCCTATATCTTCTAGATGCAGAAGTCAGCACCACAGCCTTATTCTGTTAGATGGAATCATCGTAAGCTCACTCAGATTCAAAATGAAGGTTATATAGACCCAAGCTCTTAATGAGAGGAGTGGCAAGATCACATGGTAGAAGAATGTGCAGGATAAAAGATAGTGTTATGGTCATCTATGGAAATTACCATCTGCCACACTGGGAAAAATCTTTTAAGTTCACTAAGACTCAGTTATTTTGTGACATTGAAAAAATCTTTTAAATTCACCAAGACTCAGTAATTTTGTTTGATAAATGATAGTGATGATAATAGTCACCTCATGCTTTAAGGATTGATGAGATAATATCTATGAGGTGCTTAGTATAGTGTCAGGGTCAGAGCAAGAGATCAGAAGACGTTTTTATCTCCCTATTAAAATAGCAATAGCTGAGAAAAGTGGAAGAACAGAGAGATGGCTCTAGAATAAATAGAATAAAAGTCAGAGTTAGAATCTTGGATAGAGGGACACAAAAGAAGAGAACAGGCAAGTCATACAAAAAGGGATGTTTTCCAAGATGAGAACATGGGGTAATAATGAAAAAAAAAAAAAGACTTTCTTAAATTCCCACTTTTTTTTCCCTAGGATTGGTGTTGGTATTTTGTCCAGCAAGCAGTGAGAGATGACTTGTTTATAAAAGTCATTTTCATTAGACACAACAGATTGTCTTCGTTCATAGGGTTGCCAAGTAAAAATAAAAGAGGGACCCCACTTTTGACATACTCTGACACTGGCAGCAAAGCGTAATCTCTCTTAAGTGTCTGAAAAAATGAACATCAACCTTTCTATGCCATGATAGTGCCCTGGGATTTGCCACAGAAATGGAAGAATGTAACAAATTTTAAGTGAAATAAATAGATCTCTTCCAAACAACTCCCAGATGAACCAGGTAAGGGGGATCTGTATCGCAGGATGTTTTATTAATACTTAATGGAAAGAGCCAAAACCCCTTTGCCACTTGGCAGTTATGACATAAATCTTTTAGCAAATGATGAAAACAAGAAGTTATGTTAATTAACATTTTGTATGGTACTAAAGCAGGATTTTCAATGATAAAATTGATTTACCAAGCATCCATTCACAACTAGTTAAATGATGTTTTGTGCCATTTTTAAAGTTTGTAAAAACATAGAAATATATAGAAGACTAAGTGAATAAATGCTACAGTAGGTTCTCTACACAGATTTAAGGATATCTTTTCAGCTTATCAGTCAAGAAAACCTACTGAAAACTGGATACTAAACTTGAGTCACAAGGAAAGCATAGCATCTCTTAATAAATATGTAACTTGAGGATGGCAAAAGTCATAATAATTGTGATTCTATACCAAAGGAACTGATTAAAATCTTGGATTTTGAGCTTTCAATCAAATGAACAGGAAAAAAAATACAAGTATTTTCCTACATAGGATCAGGCCTTGCTATACACAATGAGGTATACAAAGTTGAATAAGATCCAATTGCTATTGTCATGAGTGTCATAACCTTGTGAAGGAGACAGAGGAATACATCAATAACTCTATTATGAAGATCATAAAAATCAAATATCATAATAAAGATAAAACATCATTCTTTGGGGATGTTTGGAATAGAGTGATTCATTCCAACAGGGGTGTAGTGAACAGAGAAGGTTTACTAACGAGAGTAGAATTTTGATGGGATCCTTAAAAATCTGCAGTGCTTTGAAGGAATATTTAAGCCCTAAGAATATTCACATATACTGAGCAAATAAAGCAAGGATTTAGAAGAAGGTGAATACAAGGAATATTCCAGGAGGAAGGAGATGACTACACCATGAACTTCTTGAAGGCAGGGATTGTTTTCACTTATTTCCAACTCTTCACTGATACACAATAGGAAATCAATGTTAAATATTATAAATGAGTACTGAGCAATGTTCATTTGGCATTGGCCAATTGATGTTGAATTAAAATATTACACAAAGGAAGAAAAGAAAAGAAATATTCGAATGCCCAGGCAACAATTTCAGACCGTATTTCATATGGAATAATGTAATGGATTGTTGCTATACAGAAATTTGACAATATGAAACGAATGAGAATGACTAACTAAGTCTGTTCTTGTGGTGGATAGTCAAGAAAGGAGCTTACCTAATTTATTAAAATAAAAGAATGAGGCAATAGACAGAGAGTAACTTATAATTTTATGTATTTTAATTTTATTTTTGACTTTGTTGTTAGACTTTCTCCACTGTATTTTTCTCAAGACTTGATCTAATCAATCTTCAAAATATGCTAATTGTGATAAAGTTTTAATTCTTGATAACAAAGGGGGAAAAATCAGTATAAGATTGATTCACTTGACCACATAAGAAATAGGAAAACTTTGGTACTAACAAACAAAGGCTGAAGGTAAATGAAAACAACATATGGTAAAAAACAATGTTTGCAGTAAATAAGAAAGACAAAATACGTTTATATGGTATGTTTATTATATAAAGAGAACATACTAAGAAATTAGTAAATAAATGACCAAAAGTCTTAGATAACTAAAAGATTATTTACATAAAAAGAAACATAAAACAAAGAGGAAAGTGTTCAACCAGGATAGTAAGAAAAAAATGTGTTAGAATAGTGATGTCATTTTTCACCTAGAGTATATTAACAAAAACTATGGTTTAATGTTATTAGCCAATTCTGTGAAGGTTAAAATAAAGTTGTTATATTTATACATGGGTATGGTAGTATTAGTTGATGCAACTCTTAGTACTCTACTTGGCAAGAGCCATAAAAACAGTGAATTGCATTCACGGGACTTGACCTTTAAAAGGAAAAAAATCACCCCCAAAAGGAAAAGGTTTGAAGCAATTAATTTCAATGTGACAGTTAAGATCTGAGAAAGTCAGCAAATTTAGCAAGCAGTTATTGAGACTCTATACATTGCCCCCCTGTGATAAGAGTAAAACAAACAAACAAAAACTAAGAAGAGAGATATAATTGCTATCATCTATAGGGGAACTATATGAGCTTGCCCAAGATGGTACTTACTGTTCTTTTTCAAAACTAAGGCTTATGTAAGTTTCATGGTAACCAGAGGGGGGATAAAAGTTATGGTAAATACATAAATAAGAAAGAAAGGAATCAAGGCTTAGCACTACAGGAAAACACCAAACCTTAAGGATGGATAACAAGAGAGGAAAAAAGGAATGAAAGACCTACAAAACAACCAGAAAACAATTAACAAAATGGCAGGAGTAACATCTTACCTATCAAAATAACCTTGCATGAAAATAGATTAAATTCTCCCTTTAAAAAATAGTAGTTAAATGAATAAAAAAATAATACAACTATATGCTTCTTACAAGTGACTTGTCTTACTTTAAGGACATACAGCCTGAAATGAAAGGGTAAAAGGTACTCCATGCAAATAGTTACACTAAGAAAACAGAAGTGGCTATATACACATCAGATAAATAGACTTTAAGTTAAAAACTGTCACAAGAGACAAAGACTTTTATAGCAACAAATGCCTATTTTATAAAAGAAGAAAAATCCCAATAAATAGACTAACATTATGTCTCCAGGAGCCAGAAAAAGAACAAACTAATTCAAAGTTACTAGAAGAAAGGAAATATCAAAGATCAGAACAAAAGTAAATTACATAAACAACAAAAAATTTAAAAAAAAATAATAAGTCCAACATTTGGTTTCTTGAAAAAATAAACAAATTTAGCAAATCCTAGCTAGACAAAGAAAAAAAGACAGAAGACTTAAATAAACAAAATCAAGAATAAAAGTGGAGACTTTACAACAGACACCTCAAACATGAAAAGGATCATCAGGAAATATTATGACAAATTATATGCCAAGAAATTGTATAACCCAGAAGAAACAGATACATAGCTGGAAAAATACACCCCACAAGACCAAATCAAGAAGAAATAGAAAGTTCAGATAGATAGATAGATAGACTGAAGTAGCAATTAAAAATCTTCCAACAAATAAAAATCCAAGACTAAATGGCCTCACAGCTGAATTCTGATGAATATTTTAAAAGAATTATTACCAATACTTTATGAACTCTTCCAAGAAATACAGACAAAAGGAATATTTACAAACATATTTTAGGAGTCCAGCGTTACCATGGTACCTAAGCCAGACTATCATACTGCAAGAACTATAAACCAAGATCTCTGAAAAATATTGATGCAAAAACTCTCAATAAAATGCTAGCAAACCAAATCAACAGCACATAAAAAACATACATCATCACCAAGTGTGTTTATTACTTGCAAACAAATATGGCTTAACACACACAGATCAATCTGTGTGATACATTGCATGAACAGAATGACAAATAAAAATCATATAATCATCTCAATTGACACAGAAAAAGCTTTTGACAAAGTTCAACATCCTTTCATGGTAATAATTCATAACAGTTTATATATAGAAGAGAAGTTCCCCCAACAACATCATAAAGGTCACTTATGAAAATGTACAGCTAACATCCAAATTAATGGGGATCAATGGAAAGCTTTTCCACTAAGATCCAATACAAGGTAGGGATTCCCACTCTTTCCACTTCTATTCAATGTATTGGTCATACTAGCCAGAGAAATTAGGCAAGAAAAGAAATGAAAGTCATTCATGTGGGAAAGGAAGAAGTGAAATTGTCTCTGTTTCCTGATGACATGATCTTATAAATCAAAAATCCTAAAGACTCCATCAAAAAAACAGTTAAAACTAATACTTAAATTTAGAAGATGCAGGTTGCAAAATCAACATACAAAAATCAGTAGCATTTCTTTATACTAACAATGAAACTATCCAAAAATGTTTTTTAGAAATTCTATTACAATAGTATCAAAAAAAGAAATAAAATAACATACTTTGGAATAAATTTAACCAAGGGGATGAAAGATCTATACACTGAAAACTATAAAACATTGATGAAAGAAATTGAAGAATACACAAAAAATGGAACGTTATCCCACATTGATGGGTTTGAGGAATTAATATTACTAAGGGTGGTGAACCTGTTGCCTTCTAGATTGTTTTAATAAAAGGACTATATACTACTCAAAGCAATCTACAAATTCAATGTAATCTCTATTGAAATTCCAACAGCATTTTTCATAGAAATAGAAATGGTAATCTGAACATTCATATGGAACCAGAAAAGACCCCAATAGCCAAAGCAATCTTGACCCAAAAGAACAAAGTTGGAGGCATCACATTCCCTGAGTTCAAAATTTATTACAGAGCTATTATAATCAAAACAGCATAAACAACATGGTAATGTCATAAAAATAGATGCATCAACAAATGAAATAGAACACTAAGCCCAGAAATAAACCCAGGCATTTATGGCCAATTGATTTTTGGGAATGCTACCAAGAATACACAATGGGAAAAGGACAGTCTTTTCAATAATTTTGGGAAAACTGGAATATCCACATACAGAAGAATAAAATTGGATCCTTATCTCACACCATGTACAAAAATCAACTCAAAATGCATAAAAGACCTGTAACTGTAAAGCTATTAAATGAAAAGATAGGGGGAAAGCTCCCCAACATTAGTCTGGGCAATGATTTCTTGAATAGGGCTCTAAAAGCACGGGCAACAAAAGAAACAAAACTAAAAGCAGACAAATGTTTAATTACATTAAACAGCAAAGAATGTAATTAACATAAGGAAGAGACAGCCCATAAAATAAGGAAAATATATACAAACCATGCAGCTAATCTCATAGAAACAGAGAGTAGGAAGGCAATTACTAGAGGTTAGTAGAGGGAGGGAGCAGGAGAAGGAGGGGGAGATGTCAATCAGAGGGTACAAAGTTTCAGTTAGACTGGAGGAACATGTTTTCTTTGTTTTCTTCATTAGTTGGATAAGGTGCTGCCATCTTAACAAGGTTGGAGAGGGGCACATCTCACACATGAATGTGAAAACCTAATCATTATGTTTAATGAGGAATAAATTTTTGTGGTCGATTTTACTGCAGGATGACCACAGTTAAAAATAATGTGTTGTAATTTTCAAAATTGCTAAAAGAATAGATTTCTAACATCCTCACCACACACACACAAAAGATGTTGAGGTGACAGATATGTTAATTAGCTTGATTAAATCTTCTTACAATGTATAAATAGATCAAAACATCACTTTTTGCTACATAAATATACACAATTTTTATTAGTCAATTAAAAGTATATTAATAAAAATATAAGCCATGATCCTTTGCCATCAAAAATAAATTTCTAATGGCATTTTTCACAGATATAGAGAAAACAATACTAAAATATATATAAATAATCACAAGATATTCAGAATTACCAAAGAAATACTAAAAAGGAAAAACTAAATTGAGGCATCACAATTCCCAATTAAAAATTATACTACAAAGCTATAGCAATCAAACAGTATGGTGCTGGCATAAAAACTGAGACATAGACCAATGGTACAGAACAGTGAACCCAGAAATAAGTTCAAACATTTATGGTCAATTAATTTTAAACCAGGACACTGAAAAGATAAATGGGGAAAGCAAAGTCTCTTTAATAATGAGGCTGAAAAAAAGAAAAAAATAATAATGGGACTGCAAAAACTAGATTTCCACATACAAAAAGAATTAAATAAAATTGTACCTTCATCTTACACCATACACAAAAATCCACTCAAAATAGATAAAAAGCCTAAATTTAAGACTAGAACCCAAAAAATTTCTACCAAAAAAACCCTCCTGGACAATGATTTTTTTTGGCTATCACATTAGAATCTCAGGCTACAAATGCAAAAATAAATGAATGGAACTACATAAAAGTGTCTGCATAGCAAAGGAAACAACCAGCAAAATGAAAAGGCAACCTACGTACTGGGAAAGAATATTTGCAAACCACATATCTGATAAGTGGTTAATATCCAAAATTTATAAAGAACTCTTACATCTCAACAGCAGAATAATAACCCACCTTAAAAAAAAACGGGCAAAGGAAACAGCCATTTCTACAAAGAAAACACTAAAAACATCCACAAGTTTCTGTGGAAAGGTGCTCAACATCACCACTCATCAGAGAAACACAAATTGAAACCACTATCAGATGTTATATCATACCCATTAGCATGACTACTACCAAAAATCCAAAAGATAACAGGTTTGGTGAAGATGTAGAGAAAAGGGAACCCTAGCCCTGTTGGTGGGAGTATAGATTGGTGCAGCCTTTATGAAAATCAGTATGGAGGTTCCTAAAGAAATTAAAAATAGAACTGCCAGAAGATTCAATAATCCCTCTTTTGGATATATACCCAAAGAAGATGAAATCACCACCTCATAAAAATATCTTCACTTCTATGTTCATTTCAGCACTATTCAAATAGCCCAAGCATGAAAACAATCTAAGTGTCTTTCAATAGATGAATGGGTAAGAAAATGTAGTGAATACATGTATAGCCATAGTATATAATGGAATAACATTCAGCCTTAAAAGAAAGTAAGAGATCCTAACATTTGTCACAATGTAAATGGACCTTTAGGACATCATGCTAAGCGAAATAAGTTAGGCACACAAAGAAAAAAATTGCATGATCTCATTAAAAAGAGACAAAAAGATGGAAGAAAGGAGCGGGGGAGAAGGAAAGGTAAAAAAAAATAAAAGAGGTCAAATATACATAAAACTGGTTCCCAGAGGTCAGGAGGGTTGAGGGGGAGGGAGATGTTGGTCAAAGTATACAAAATAGCAAATACATTGGATGAAAAGTGTAGAGATGTGATGTCCAGCATAAGGACTTAATTGCATTG
>CAUYON010122725.1:0-41974 GCA_963573935.1 Arctocebus calabarensis | reverse complement strand
TGTAGTCCCAGCTACTAGGGAGGCTGAGGCAAGAGAATCGCTTAAGCCCAAGAGCTGGAGGTTGCTGTGAGCAGTGTGACGCCACAGCACTCTACCCAGGGCGATAAAGTGAGACTCTGTCTCTACAAAAAAAAAAAAAAGTTAACCAATTTGCCATCATTAATTCTGTCTGGGAATATCTTCTCAGTACCTTGATTTTCTTCCTCTTTCATATTTGATCTGTTCCTGGAACCTGAAGTTCTGTTAGCATTTATATCTAACAATAAATCATCACTTATTTAAATATATGATTATGTAGTGACATATTCAGTGCAATAGGAAGGACAAATCTTAGAATAAATAATTAGTAACTTAGAAAGGCACTTTCTTCTAGTAACTTAGAAATTTGCAAAATTCTATTATGTTTATCACAATTTATAAATGTACTTTTTCCTGATTATAAAAGTAAGATATATTCATTAAAAAAGAGTTTATCCATTTTTCTGAAAGAAGAATTTGGAGCTTTTTGCTGATAGAGCTGTAAGAGTCTCTTAACTATTAAATATATTAAGACTTTTACCATCATATACTTTAAAATTTTTGGATAGACAAAATTATCTCCTTATTCTGTCCACTTCCCCTTTTTACTATTAAAAATTATGTCATATATAATCTGTTTTTTACTTTTAATTTTTTTTTCTTTTGAATGCTTAGAAAGACCTTCCCTATGAAACAGAAAATTAAATAGTCACTTGTGTTTCTTTCTGGTTTGTTTTATAGGTGTTTCCTCACAATTTTTATCAATTAATTGGATATAATGAGATAACAGAACAATTCTAAAATGAAAAAACTTCTCCAAAACTTGGTATTTTTAAAAGGTAAGCCAGTAATGACACAAATGGACAGCTGTTATACATAAAAAACAGTTGAAGTTATACCAAAGTCATGGCCAGTGTTGTATTTGGGAAATTAAAGGGAAAAAAGCACAATATCAAAAATGAAATATTTCAGGATGACCACTATCAGTACTAGAAAGATACATCTGTCATCATGATAATTGATTAAGAGTCATAAAAGTAATTCGTAGATCACATTTATAGTAAACAGATTTTGATCTTCATCAGCTCTAAGAGGATTATAGGAAAGATAATGTCCATATATATGTTTACATCTCACATCAATTAAATTATAAAAGATTACCTAGTGCTAGAATAAGAGTGGAAGAACTGGTATAAATAAATACTACAGACCATGTAAAGTGATCCTAGAGTTATAGCAAACAGCGTAGCCATAATCACCAGAACCTTCAACTAGACATCTGTACTCCTGGGATTTTAACCTTCATTTTCTTTTTTTTTTAATAGAATGTAATGTGTCCAAAGGTGTTCATTTCTAAATTGTTTGCAGACAAAAAAAATAATTTGAATGTTTAAAATTGTAATGAAGTATGTAGCCATGAAGTAATAATTACAAAATGTATACAATAATTAAAAACTATGAATTTTAAAAATAACACAAACCATATGCACCCTATGGTTACAACAATGCTGAAAATGATCATGAACAAGCCTGAAAAGAAACAGAAATGCAAACAGCATATGCTTCAATGGTGACAAGAGAGATAAAATTTCTCTTTTTAGAAAAATGCCTTTGGTTATAATATTTGTGGTATATTAATAAAAAGCCTCATAAAGACTTCAGATTAGTATTTCTTCAGTTTCCAGCTGTTAGTCCAACAAGATTGGGTAGAGCAGGGCAGACTAATAGAGGGCTTGCTTTGTATGTTTATTAGTTAGTTTTTTTGTTTTGTTTTGTTTTGTTTTTTGACAAGTGAATATAGGCTATCTGAATATATGATATTTAAATATGTTTTAGGATGTGTTTGTTTGGGGACTGTTTGTTTTTTTAACGACAGAAACTCTCAGATACCATTTTAGAAGAATAAAATAATAATAATAATAAAGTCATTTCCCAAATTTACTTCTGCATAGAACTTGCTTTGGAAGCATTGCTTAAGACTAAGACTCCACAAAAGACACGATGTGCTCCTCCATACCACCAAATCCACTGAAAACATCTCTGTCAATTTAGGGGCCACTTCTGTCTCTCATACTTCACAGCATAATTACAAAATTGTGTATCCTTTAATGTACTCTGGTTGATAAAACGCAACCTTATGCTCTTAGAAAAATTATAAAACACTATGCAATAGAATAACTCAAGGAAACTAAGTGTATTTTTTCTACTTCTCAAAGAAATAATTTTCTTTATGCACATTTAGATATTGTAAAATGGATATTTCCATGTGCATTAAAATTTCTATAAACTACTATTCACTCATGTCTTATAAGAGTTAATATATTTAAATTATACAAGTTTACTGTATTTTTCCTATATTTACTGATTATATGCTAAATTCTGATATATGTTGTAAGGTATAATTAGATTAATAAAGCTTAGCCCTGCTGTATAGTGGAGGATGGAGCCAGGATAATAAATACAACAATATAACTCCAAGACAGGGTACAACATAAGTAAGTTACAGGTAAATGGATATACAAGTTAGGAGGAGGGTAAGGGATCAAATACAGATTTATGAAGGCGGGAGGCTGCATACTAGATGGACTTGAGGGACTCCTAGGCAGACAGCTGAAAAGGAGTACAAGGGGACCATGAAGGACAGAAAGCGGTTCACTTTGAGGGTAAAGCTTCATTCTTGTCAGGGCATAGGTTTCCTTCAGTGGATCACAAGAATATTTTTTTGGAATATAAGCTTGACTTGGAGCATGGGAGCCCTGAATGGTAGGTTAAGGCATTTAGAGTTAATCTAGTGGCTCAAAAAAGGACACCAAATTTCTTTTCAGCAAGAAAGATTACACATATGAAAAATTAATTTGGTGCAAGTGCATCAAGACTAGAGGATGTAGCATTGGGGAAATGACACTCAGGAACAGAGATAGAGAGAGATTGAGACAGAGAGAGAAGATTAAATTCTGTGACAAAAGGAGAGGACAGTATGAAGCAGCAGCTTGGAAGCTTTGGGATGGTTCAAAACTATGTCATCAGAAACCAGCAAGAAAAAGAAGTTTAGAAAGTTGAGATGTCAAGAACTGTCAATGATGGTGAAAGAAAAACCAATTGGTTAACCAGAAGATTATAGTCAAGAAGGAAATTTTAGAAATATTTAAATACATTCAGTGATTCCACCCACAATCATCTTTAAATTTTAATTCCATCACAATACTATTATTGCAAAATAGCACAATCATAATATTCACTTGGGACATGGGCTCGAAAGAAAATACAAATGAATACTCCCTTTCACCTTCCTAAACTCACTGGGGTCAGAAAGCTCCAAAAAGCTTATTTAAGCAATTTTTGAAGTCATTCCTTTAATGAACAGGACAGAATTATTTTCTAGAAAGGAAGTCTATCCCTATAATTATATTTTCTGAGATCAAGTAGATTGAGAGGGCAACATTAATTTATCCATTAACCCTGTCCTTTTCAAAAAAAGTAGGAACAGAAATTGGTCAGTTCAGCATCTTCGAATATACCACAACATGATAGCAGAATTCTTGAGATTGGAGAAGTTATTTACCCAAACCAATGTTTGGGAGAGAAATCAGGAAAATATGTTAAACTTTGTCAATAACATTAATCATTTGAAAGGTTGATATTTAAAATATTTTCTAATCATTTTAGCTATTCATGTTAGCTCTACAAATCCAGTAACACCTCTGTGCACCTGCTCGTGTGTCAATGCTCACTAACCCTGCCTATTTTGGACTTCAGGCTAACGTTTCTGGACACACTGCTATGTATTATTGCAAGCATAAAACAAGTGTGCAAGGAGACTGTTTCTGTTGCTATGGAAATATTTCATTTCCTAATTAGCAGGTATATAAATGCAAAACCATAGCATTTGATTATTTTCAAAGTTTAGCAACCAAGTCTATTATTCATGTCTGAGGACAAACTCCCCATATTTTCAATGCTTTTATTTAAAGTAAGAATTAAGAGCTTAACCTGTCTTGTGTTTTAATGCTTATAAATTGATTTGTTGTACATGACAGAAATGAAAGAATGAATCGAGGCCTATGTGTAAGTCATTTATTATTCTCCTCAAGCAAGATATATGAACATATCTACTTACTAATAAATAAAAACTAGTGATGGCATTTTCCTTACATATGGATTTCTTTAAACCATAACTTCCGTAGTGATTATAATTTACAAAAGGAGGTTATAAATGCAAAACTGGATTTTAGCAATCCATCTGTTATATAAAGTTAAGCATAACTAACTACTTTTCCTCTCCTCCATCAAATTTTGTCTAATTTGGGTTTTGCAATAAGGTAAGAAAGAATATAAATATCACAGAAGAAAAATAAACTTCTAGAGAGGGGTAACATTCTAAAGCCCATTTTTTTCTACTTCCCGAGGAAACTAATTCTCGAATGAACTATCCTATCCTGGGTGTCTTCCTATGCTCAAACTGCTCCATTTAAAGCAAAGCAAATTAAACTAAGCCTCCCTTTTATAATTGTCCTTCATTTGCCTTTCAGCAACTAAGCCAGCCAAACAACTTTGGAAACACACATCTAATTTCTGTCTTCTCAGCGACTTCTCAGTTCAATGCTATTAGATTTCTAGGCATCCAATGGCTGAATTCACTCTGGCAAGGTCAGTCGGGATCCACATATTATTCAACAAATACAGTGGCCTCTATTTAGTCTTTAACTTCCTTGATCTCTGAATAACATCTGGTGATCACATTTCCCCTACAGAAACACTAGAAAGTTGGAAAACTCTTCACTCCTAAGAAGTTGAGGAAAATCATCCACCAACCTAACACTATCTTCCCCTTCTCCACCACTCAAAACTCAGACTGCACCCAGACCAATAGTGTGAAAACTGGAGTTTCAGTAAAGAGGTATGTTTCCCCTTTCTTGATAAACTGTTTCTGCTGGTTGTGTGACAGTATTGGTAAAAGACTTTATTTGTGTGTGTGTGTGTGTGATGTGAGGCACACTGTTAACAAAAGTTACTTTTTTTTCTCTCTTATACTGAAAGCATATTTTGCACCAGCAAAGAGTTATACCACAAGAGTTACAGTTTGGTAAACTTCATGTGCAAAATGTTACCTACACCAATAATCAATTAATGTAGCGAGATGAAGAATGTAGCTAGAAGGAAAGTTCTGCTGGCTTTAAATATCAGAAACCAGGATGAAAAGAAACCAAACCTAACCTCCCATCACAGCAAGCCTTCTAAGCAGACCATGAATTAGTTGGTTGTGGGGTTAGAGGCTGCTGATCTAGCTTCATTCCCCGCTGAGCTCCAGGGGTTGCTTCTAGGTTGCACGACTGCTAAAATCTGAGACCTATCCATGAGCTACAATCCTAGGTCACAGAGAGCCCCCTGGTTTCAGCCCTCCTCATCTGCTTGGTTATTTCTTGTCTTTCCTTTCCCATGCTGGCTACCATAAACAGGAGACGTCATGGGTGGAAGAAATGAGCAGAAGCAAGATATGGTTTTACAATCTGTCTTTCTTTGCCTCTGTATGTTCTGAATAAAAACCCAAACCAAGAATTAGAAGCAAGAGTAACAGTTCTCTCTCTTCCAAGGTTTTTTGTTGTCTTTCCATGTGGCTCATTTCTTTGGACTTCAGTAGTATATACCCTCATGAAATTCCACTCTTTCTTTGCCATCAAATGTTTTTTATTGTTTGTCCTTTAAGTGTTGGTATTTCTGAGGGTCGAGACTCCATACTTTCATCATGGTTCATGTGACCCATTGGGCCCTTCATCGAATGCCATGGTTATAACTAACACCTTCATCTTTGCTCCAAAATTTCCAATTTGAATACAAACAATTCAGAAGTTCAGACCTTACACACAAATGTCCATTGAAGATATGTATCTGAAAGCCCTGTAAAGTCTTCAAATTTAACATTATTAAAACCAAATAACACCTTATTCCCAAAGGACATTTCGCAGCTGGAGAGAAAGTGATAACGTACCTGGTACTCTCAAGACTGCCTTTGCCCTAAATCTCTCCCATCCAGATGGTTCCTAATTCCTCTCACTGTTATACAATTAGTGCTGTTGTTTGCATCCCTCCCACCTACTCATGCATCATTCATCCTATAAGCTCCCTGGACCTGCATTATTGTTGATCCCTAAATTTACAGTGATATCCCTACCTTCATTCCTTCATTCTTTCTCCCCAAATTATGCTGTTTCCTAATCTGTTTTCCCAGGAAAATTCTACATATTCTTCAAGTTCCTTTTCAAATGTGAATCTTCTTGAACTTTGTCTAATTCTGTTTTACTTTAAATATTCCTTCATCATTGGTTCTATAACTTCATATAAATGAATAACCCTACTCCATGTCAACCCTTTAGTTGTCTGTCCATGGGTCAGCCTTTCCCACCTCAGGCCATTAGACGGCCTACAGGTGGACACCACAGCTCGCTTATCCAAAAAATCCACGTCTTCTTGTGGTATCCCAAATAGATGACTGCTTCTAAGAAAGGACATTTAATAGGCCTTTTCAGCTATATTACGACTAAATGTCATAAAAGTAATTAAATACCATTTTCATAGTAAAATATTCCATTTTTGTCATTATATGAACGAGCTACATTTCTACTCCACAATGAATATGAATATTAGCTTTCGGTTCATGTCTTGTGGAAAAAAATGTGATTCAAACTTGTGACAAGGAATAACTTGTACTCTCCAAGTAGAAAAACAAATAAAATCGCAAATAATTATTTGATTTATTTGCCTTACATTTTGAGATATAATTCATATGCCATAAAAATCCACTGGGTGTTTTATAGCATATGCACAGCGAGCATGCTCAACTCTCATCCCTATGTAATTTTAGAATTTCCATTACCTCAAAAGGAAAACTCATACTTATTGGCATTTACTACCAATTCCTCTCTTCTCCCAGCTGTGGACAACCACTAGTTTATTTTCTGTCTACACAGGTTTGTCTGTTCTGGACATTTTATATAAGTTGAATCATACGATATAGGATGTTTTGTATCTGGCTCAGATATAACAAATTGTTTCAATTAACCAAATGTTTACAAGGTTATCCAAGTTTTCACATGTATCAGTATGTACTCTTATTAATGGTTGAAAATTATGCCACTATATGAATATTTTGTTTATCCATCCACTATTGATTGACATAATTTTTCCCCCTTTTTGGCTATAACAAATACTGCTGTGAATATAAATGTAAAGGTTTAGTGCAATATATGCTTTTATTTCTCCAAGAGTGTTAAATAATTGGGTCATAAGGTAATTTTATATTTAACTTTTGGAGTAGCTATCAAACTGCTTTCCCATGTGGCTGTAACATTTTACATTCCCACCAGCAATGTCTAAGAATTCCAATTTCTCAACATCCTCATTAATATTTGTTACTGATAATCTGTTTTATTAGAACTTCTATAGAGGGTGTAAATTGGTATGTGCTTTTGATCATTACTAACTGAATAATTAGTGATGCTGAGCATATGTTCATGTGCTGAACTGCCATTTGTATAAGTTCTTTGGAGAAATGTCTATTCAAGTCTTTTGCCCATTTTTATATAGGTATTCTTTTTAAGTATTAGTAACTCTTTATATATTTTGGAGAGTAGGCTTTCATTTATATGATTTGTAAATATTTTCTCCCATCTGTGGATTGTCTTTCACTTTCTTGGTGGTGTCCTTAGAGGCAAATAAGTTTTTAATTTTAATGGATTCCAATTTATCTATTTCTTTTTCTTTTTGTGTGTGTGTTTTGGATGTCAAAACCACTGCCTAATCCAAGAAACAACTGCCTTATCTAGAGACAATCAGATCTACACCTATGCTGTCTTTTAAGAATTGTGTAGCTAACTTTTACATGTAGGTCTATGACACGTTTTGAGGTCTATTATTAATTTTTGTGGATGGGGTAGGTTAATGGTCTATATTTATTCTTTTTTATGTAAACATTCAGTTATCCCAGTACCATTTGATAAAAATCATTATTCTTCCCCCATTAAATTGTCATGTCACTCTTTTTGAATTATCAATTGTCCTTAACTATGAGTTTTTTTGACTGCTCAATTCTATTGCACAGATGCATATGTCTATGTTTAGCCAGTACCACTTGATTACTGTAATCTTTCAGTATGTTTTGAAACTGAGAAGTGTGAGTCTTCAAATTGTGTCCTTCTTTTATAAATTGTTTTTGACCATTCGTACTTTACATATAAATCTTAAGATGAACATGTCAATTTCTACCAAAAAAGTGAGAGCCGGGATCTGGATAGCAATAGCATTGAATCTGTAGATCAATTTGCCTTCTTAACAATATTAAGTGTTCCCATCTGTGAACACCAATATCTGTACATTTATGTAGGTCTTCCTTAAACCTTTTCAGTGATTTTTATAGTTTTTAAAATTTGAAGCTTTTGATGCTTTTGTATTACTAAATATTTGCACATTCTTAAGTTAAAGGCACAATATTAACAGTATAGATTGTGTTAAAATTATAATGAAATACAAGAAACACAATATATTCAAAGTTAGTGTTCTTCTATCTAATGAAACATTTTATAATGCCATTTATTATTTTGATATAAAATATTTTAATATAATCCTAAAGGAGAATTTTCATATAGTATTAACTTGTCTTGGTTAGGAACAATGTTGCAACTATAAGATAAAATGAAAAATAATACCTGGATTAAACAGGTCAGCTATTCATAACACCAACAGCAAACAAAATTATTTTTTCAGAGGCAGCCAAGCATTAAGAAAATCTCACCTGATAAATATATATGTTTCAAAGTTTTCAAGAAAAGTGGAACAGAAAATAGCTACGTGCTGCTAATTGATATTTTTATTCAAACTTATTCAGATTCATCCTTATTTGCGTAATTCTTTAAGAAAACACGGTTAATTACATTTTTAAAATCAGAGAGAGAGTTTCAGCATTAATAAAAATATCTTGCAATTCTATGAACCACAAATTGCCACTTGCTACCAATTTCACATCCCCACTTAGCATTCTACAAAGAAAAATGCCTGTTTTCAGTCATATAAATTAGACCATCTATTTAAACCATCTTAGTGTGGATCATAGGATTTTAAGGTGACGGGCTCAGTAATGATAAATCAATACTAATATGTATGCATAAAGCCTACACCAGAAGAATAGTTACAATTCAATGCAATTACCCCATTTTCTCAGTTTATATAATCAGCAAAAGGTTTTCACTCAAAATAACTATTTTTCATGATAAAAGAAGATCATGAAAATAATATCATGAAGTTAAGCTTCCCCTCAAGTTTGAATAAGAAGGTCTCAGTGTCAATAAATAAAATTCTGAGCAGGAACTGGAGACTCTAAAAGCTTTGTAGGGTGTTTAACTGGCTATTGTGTCAATACTTTTACATTTCTAAAAAACAATGCAGAATGCTGAATGGAGGTGTTGTGTAGTAAAACAGCTTCAACATACAAATGATGGCCAAATAGTAAAAGTATTAGGTAACCAAAGAATAAATTTTATTTAGATAAAACTGTTTAATAAGTATTGTCACCATCAAACATTTTAGGACAATCATTGGATCATTGTTCACTTAAGTCAGTCCAAGGTCTACAAAAGACATAACCTATGCCTTTGCATGGCATATAAAAAACAAGTCATCATGAAATATATAGAAAGGTCTACAAAAGAGCCAACTACATATCTGGAAGTGAGTATCTGAAATCTACATACTGCATTTTGCTTACTACAAAGGGAAAGATTCATAAATATACTAACGCTGGAATAAATCATATATTTGGGTTAGGTTACTATGAAAGACACAGATATTAAGGATAATTTTAAAAACAAAAAAAGCATATCTGGGAAATAGTATAAACAGTGTATTTCAGATCTGGTGATTGTCTCATTCACACAATCTAAGTTAGGAGACAAAAAAAATTGTTAATTTAAAATTAGAGGAAACTAAAGGAAAAATTATGAGTATTACATTTTATCATTTTCATGCAAATAAGAATTGCAAACGTGTGAGAGTGTATGTGCACATACATGAAGTTCCTGTGCAATTTAAAATAGTGTGCAATTCGAAATGGCACATGAACTTTATGAACATCCTATATATATATACCTGAACTATGAACTGTCATCTTAACATATAAAAAGGTCATAAGAATTGATAAGAAAAGCACAAGGACAAATTTTTTAAACAAGTAAGATATTTAATACAGACAAACCAAAGCAATTGAAATCAAAAGAAATTCTACAACAACAATGGCTTATTAAAAATATATAAACAAAAAAACCTTTTACAATAGTAATTAATAACTACATACAAGATGGTACTAAATGCAAAATGAGAAATACCTTCTTTAACTGAAGGACATAAAAAAGAAGACTTGAATAAATAAAGACATATGCCAATGAAAAGTTGTCACTCCTCCTTCATAATTTTCTTAAATTAAATACAATACTAGCTAAAATACCAATGGTGTATATGAAATCTAAAAACCTGATTATCATGCTCTATTGGATAAAAAGTACACAAATAAATAACAAACACTGGAAAAAGTAAAACCATCACCTACCGGATATGAGAACATACTATAAACTATAGAGTTATAATCATATATCACTATTTCAGGAATAATAATAAAACTCTTTATACTTAGAAAATATAGGTAAGTCCTATAAATTAAAATAAGTAAGTAACTCACACACAAAACACTGGCAAATACATGGACATGCTCCCCACAGCAAACCAAAACATTAGGACATAAACAAATGGAAAGATATCAGCCTCCCTAGAAATCAGGGAAACAAATCTATAAAAACAACAACAAAAAAAAAACAAAGAGAGAGAGATCGTTTTCACCTGTTAACATTCATTAAGTTTTACAAGTTTAAAGTTATCATGTATTGTCAAAAGGGTAAGGAAATATGCACTTTCTTATCTTCAGGTAGACTGCAAATTGGTACTATCATTTGAAAGAGCAATTTGACGTTAACTCTTAAAATCTTAAATGCACATATCTCATAACCCAACAATTACAATTATCTGCCCTTTTAAAAAGTACATTGGTGGACAAAGAATCTGAATAAGGATGTTCATTAGAGCACTTCCTGAAATAGCTAAATAACAGAAACAAATTGAATATTCATGAAAACATAATGTACAACCATGCTATAAAATAATAAGCAATAGTTAAAAAAAATGGTATATATTTTCACGTACTAGTATAGAGATGACTCTAAACTATAGGTAAAGTGAAAATGAGGTGCAGAACATACTACCACTTAAATATTATATACATATAAATAAATACATGCTCATATATATAAGTAAATATCTATGGCTTCACAGACCTTGGTCACCTATTTATTTGGGTACGTTTCCTGGAGGTCCCAAAATTTAATCTTCCACTCATGACGTAGTCTTTATTTGAAGGCTGATCAACCCAGGCATTTTTATCTCTGTAAGTAGCCAAAACTTGAAAACGTAAATCCTAATAGATGTCGTGTTACACAGAAACTAATGTGGAAAAAAGAATTTTTATTATCCTAGAAAATGTTTAGATTTATTTAGTTAAAAAAATGGGATACAAAGTTATATATACCTATGATCTCAGCTGTACTTCTGAAAACTTCACTATGTGACAAACGCGGATATATTCACAGGAGCTAAAATAAGTAGAAATTCACCAAGTGTTCACTGAATAGTTAGACTGCAGTGATTTTTATTTTCCAGATTATTTTTCTTGTTATTTTCTAGATGTTCTACAATGTATCTATTACTGCAAGTGTAAAAGACAAAACATGTTCTTTTTGAAACAATGTATCTTCTGTTATTGGATTCTTGGGATAGCTCTGTATAGATAAAGCCAAAATATTTCTCTACTCCCAGCCTCCCTCCCTTCACTTCAGGCTCACTTTTCAGCTGCTTTCTGAGCAGTTATCAGCTTCCCAGCTTTAGTTCTCCAGAGTATGAGTTCTCTATCTCTCCTACTGCTCTGCTCACTGAAACCACCTCCCTGCTGGTTCAACCCTGTCCCAGTCCCTGGAGCAAAGCAGGTCGGATTTAAAAAGTATTAATACAAGGTCATTCCCTCCTCCAGACTCTTACTCCCATCCTCCCAGGCAGAGCAAAATTTCTGATTCTGTGCCTGCCTGGATTTTTGACCCAAGCCACTGTGAAGTCACTGCCACACCACACTACATATTCCATCATATTCTGTCTGGTACTAAAGTGTTCAGCTTCTTATTTTATACTCCCTCTAGACTATCAGTTTATGAAATCAGGTATCTTACATATAGATAAATCTAGGCTGTGGCCCTCAAAGCAGTGGTTTTCATAACTTGTAAGAAAGCATTTGATGAATCGCTATTATATTTGACCAGAAATTTGTAAGATTTGTCCAAAGATAGAATGATGCAGATATGTAATTCAATCAACGATCACTTAGGGAATCATCATGCACAGATCCAGGACTGACACAGAAAAAAATAAGGTAAAATGCCTATTCTAGACACAGAATCTAGAGTGGTTGAGACATTTTTATTTAAAAGGAAAAAAAAAAACACTGAGGAATAATTACTGTTTTGGCTTCTGCCTTAACAAGCAAAACATGCAAATCTTCTTGCCTGAGGTCATGATTTCACAGATGGGCAAACTGCAATCGAATTTGCCTGCCTGGATTCCAGACTACTGCCAGCGCTGACTTTTGCCTCCTGTCCCAACTCCATGGGCCCCAGTGTGCTTGGCTCTGGTTGTCACTATTTGTATGCTTGCCCATTTTAAATTCCCTTTGGATCCACACTCTCTTCCCCCTCTAGTTCATGCTATGGGCTGGGTCCAAATTTCTCCCTTTCTCTTTTCCTAGGGTACCCGCTATCACCAGTTTTTTGCACACACTCCCACTGTCAAAAGCTATAACTGCAACTACAATCTACTTTCTTCTTGAAACTCCTTCTCACATGACCGAGAACATCATGGCAGGCCTCTTCATAAAACTGTAACAAACGCTGCTGCTTGCTGACCCAACGTCCATTTCCCCCTTCCTCGCTCTTAACAAAACTGTCATTCTGCTCAACTATCCCCCAACCTCCTCCACCCAGCCACAGGCTTTGGTGACAGCTGACCCCATACCCAGCCCCAGAGGGTAGATGGGTCCTGATTTACTCTCAGTTCCTCATTTAGGGCATTCCACTCCCCTTGCTCTTGACTGGACTGCTCATGGACTCACTGCTGGCCTGTGAGATGACAGCGAAGACCTCAGGAAGAGGCTTTTCGCAAAACCTTCCTCATTCTACAGGAAGAAACAATGCTGGAGTGATGGTGTGCTAGGAACTAAAGAAACCACCTTGCTGCTGGCTGCAGAGGAGGTCAACACACAACGGGGACAGAGACGAGGGGACAGGGAGAGGAAGCAAAGCTCAGCTCTCACCCTGGAGCCCCTATCCTATGGATTGGACAAATCTTTTCCCATGTATTTCCTTTTTCCTGCTTCCAGGTGACATATACCAGTTTTAAACAGCACACCTCTAAATAAAACAGCATACTTCTACATACATATCAGCAGCTTTATTTTCTGTTTCAAAGGAATAATTTTAAAATGAGAATTTGACAGAAATTTGTGTTGTTTTTAGTTTGAAGCTATTCTGAGTAAAGCTGTTATTAATTTCATGTACAAGCTTTTGTACATATGCTTTCATTTCACCTGGGAGTGGAATTTCTGGACCACATGGTAAGAGTATTTTTAACATGGAGAGAAGCTGCCAAACTGGTTCCCAAAGTACTATATTCCCACCAGTAATGTATGAGTATCACAGTTGCTCCACATCCTCTCCAAAACACTGAACATCTATATATTTTCTTGTATGGAATATTTCTTCACTTATTTTGTTCACATTTTAGTTGAAGAGTCTCTTATTGAGTTGTTAGAATTCTTTTTGTTTGTTTGTTTGGCCAGGTCTGGATTTGAACCCGTCACCTCTGGCATGTGGGGCCAGCGCCTTACTCCTTTGAGCCACAGGTGCTACCTAAGTTGCAGGAATTCTACAAATACTGTAAATAATGTCTCTTTTAAGATACATAGAGATAGAGATACATAGATCTAGCAAATCTGTATCTTCTAAACAGCAAAGATCTTTTTTTTATTTTTGATAATGTCGAATATATCTTTTCTTTTAAATTTTGTGATTAGTGCTTTGTGAGTCCTACATGACCATTAGTAAACCAAAATTATGAAGATTTTATCCCATTGTTTCTTCTAGAAGTCTACATATTTAAAATCAAAGACAAATCTCAAAAAATTAGCTCAATTCAAGAAGGAAAGCAAAAAGGAGTATATATTTTGTAATTCAAACCTGTAGTCTCTTCTATATCAGGGGAAAAAATCACATATAACAAAATTAGTGTACACACGTAGAAATTAAATCAGTCACCAGGGAAGTTCCTAGGGTAAAGGAAATAACTTCGTATTTTAATACCAGTCATGGTTACACAGATGTGTTTATCCATATACAACAAACCACTTAAAATGGGCGCACTTTATTTGACATAAGACATACCTCAAAAAGTTGATTAAAAAACTGTAATGGGAATTTGGATCTGGATTGGTAGGAAGGCTGGTGCCCACACAGTCCTGTGAAGTAGGATTTAGGGGATAGTCAAGGCTTAACTATGCTTGAGGAAGAGATATTAACCTTAAAGTATATATAACTTCTTAACATTACCTCATTCTAAATGCATAAATGCCATCGAGTCTTTCACAGGCATTAGCATGACTAGAATAAGTCAACCACCGACTGGGCTGGTCCCTAAATGGGGGGACCGACTGACTTCTTCTTTTAATGCAGAAAGGACCTTCAGAACAAAGACAGAAAGGGATGGAGAATAAGAAACACCAAACTTCTTAGTTCTCCCTCAGCACAGAGCTTCTACTAAGCTGCATATGCAATTTTATTGAGAAAGGAAAAGCATATGCCCCTGAAGTTAATGTTTTTTCTAGTGTAGTAGCCGTTTCTGTTCCAAAAAGGAAAAAAAAAAAAAGGGACACAGTGGAAAATAAATCACTATACCTTGAAATTTTAAGGGAAACTCAGAAGTAGAATTATAGAATTGGATAGCTAGATATCTATATATCTTGTAGTCCAAGTCACTTAAAATATAGGTGAAATGAATAAGGATTCAGGAGTTTGAGGCTTGTCTAGTCATCGAACTAGTTAATTACTGTAGTTATTCTAGCTGGAGAAGGAATGAAGCTGTGATGATTTACAGTACTTATAAAATTATAATCTCTAGCCCAATGTCTACACTGAACAGTTATTTAAAAAAAAAACTGTTGAATGAATTCATGCTAGGTAATATGTTTAAAATAATATGAAGTAATTTTTTATACATACAAAGTATAATAGGATAGAGAGATGAAGTTAGACATGGATGCATTTTCCCCAGTAAATTTGAGTTCTGTATATGCTTCTTTATAGTAGTTCCAAAAAAAAGACATACTTTGTAAAATTACTCTGGCAAGTATCAATGCCTAAAAATACAGAACAAAGAGGTAACCTCTCAAGAATTATAAAATACTCTTTCCCAGAAACAGGTGAAGACAATTAACTCTTTCTGAAGTCGTTAATGGGTATTTCTCCTTACTCACTAAAAGATGGATTAATGATATTTAACAACTGCTTCAGGACTTATAAATTTAAGTTAAACTTAGAAGACTAAATTTTCATTAAGTCTTCACAATTAAAATATGGGAGTCTCAGGGCAGCGCCTGTGGCTTAAAGGAGTAGGGCGCTGACCCCATATGCCAGAGGTGGTAGGTTCAAACCCAGCCCCGGCCAAAAACTGCTTAAAAAAAAAATGTGAGTCTCAGATCCTCTGGTGATTTCTGGGGGTCACTGTAGTTTTTTAGTGGGAGAACATATTGACATAGTACCATCAAGAGTTCATGACTTTAGTTCTAAAATGTCAAGGGCCTTAAAGAAAAAAAGAACTTGGATTTACTGCAAATCCATAAGGAACAACATAAACCCAATTTACGTAACATGAACATCTGAGAAGCTTCCTATTAATTTTCTCTTATGGCTCTGAGACCCTTGAGATAATATAAAACTAAATTATTTATTTTATCTCAACCCTCAATTAATGCAGGAACATTGAACAAGTTAGGATATGGTTTCATTTGTATCTCCCCCTCAATATGCCATATGCCCTACAACTGTACTATTTGGCTCCCCTCAAACAACCAAGAAACAAAAGAACCAGATGTTGAAAAATAGCAACATAATGAAAAATAGCCACATGATTTTACATTAAATTTTTCAGCCGTGCTCTTGTTTTAAAAACTGATCATTGAAATTTATACTTGTTTTAAAATAACTAAAGCATAGATTGTATTAGCATGACAGCAAAAACATAGAAAACACTTAATTGAACAAGCAGTTATAAACTGTCTAGTTCAAAAGATAATGCGAATTCATTCTGTCTTACCCTAACTCCACCTCCCCTTTTGGTCACCACTGTGACTTATGGGGCACACACCTGCTTTTCTCACATTTGTTAATGAATGTTGCCCTAATACGTGAATGTAATATCTAATACTTGTATATGCAGATAATGGCTTTTAAGTAAAAGGAATAATAAAATCCTTTTCAATACTAAAGCCCTAAAAATTAAGCTATGTAAATCAAACTATCAGTTTGTACTTTTTTATAATGTGTTGTAAATAATAGTTTTGAAGAGGTATAAAATTCGGCTCTGAGGTAAAAATTCACTTATGATGAAAATAAAAATGTCTAAAAGTAACATTTCTAGAAAATCTCTAGTCTTTCTATCTAAAACTGACTACATGTAGTATATCTGGAAATATTTTATTTAGACCCTCTGAATCTTTAAATATTTTATTTAGAACCTTTAAATCTTTATTTAGACCTTCAGAATCACAAAATACAAAATAAAAATGCTATAGTCTATGGTCATGCTAGCTTTTGGAAATATTTCCATGTTTATGATGAATATGTCTTAAGATAATGTTCATGAAATCGATTTTATGTTTTACTAGAATTGCAAAGAAATAATTATAAGGAGAATATGTGGGAGAAAACAATGAAATTGTCTCTGTTAAAATGGATTAAACATGAACACGACAAATATCATTGAATATTTATTTCATGGATAAATTTTTCAGAATAGTTTGTGAATTGCAAGCAAAAATAAAGGTGTTCCAACAGATGTAGCCAATGAATGGTTGTCACCCCACACTGAGTGGATATTTAATTTGCTCAATGCAAGTTCCCAGACGAGCCCTCTGTCCTCATCACACTTCAGTCTCACAGCAAAAAAATAAAAACGAAAGAAAAAGAGAACCTGAAAGACCATAATCCATTTGAAATTATAATAATCTTGGACATCAATAGAAAGGGACTTCAATAACTAGGAAAAGTCTACAATAAAGTTTTTTTAAAAACCTGAAAATACAAATAGCCTAACAGGTATTGGCTTCATATATGTCAAAATAAATATTCTAAGCTATAGTCCTGGAATATTCACTAAGTAAAGCAAAACAAGGGAGACTTATAATAATCATAATCTTAAATCTTTGTTTTTCAGCAAATGTCAAGTTTTCACTCTGCCTTGAAGTTCAAAGAAAAGACTGAAAAGAATATTCTGAGTCCTCATGAGTTCTGTGTCTTGGGATGGGGCTGTGGGTGTAACAAAGAGTTAAAACAAACTCCCTGGGCAGCTTAACCTATTGTAATAAAATAGATGCCACACTACAACAAGTTGGCTTAGCCCAGTGATAGCTTATTTTCCTTGACTCCATGTATAGCACCTCTTAATACACTCACTGGTGTGCTAAATATTCCAGTAAATAGTCTCCCAAATGTTCCACCAAACACCATGCCTTTTCCTCTTTCTCTGCTTTGGTTTTAGCTGTGGTACCTACCTTGCACAAAATCTTGCCCAGTTATCTGTGTCCAAACTCTAGGGCTACTTGTGAATATTATCGTTTTCTCTGTCACACAGACATTTCTCTTCTTCAGTATTCATCTCGTATTCACTTGCTCTTTCATCTTTCTAGCACTGTAATCATATACTATCTTGGAATGTTTTTAAACCCTTTCTCCAATCATAATAATATTTACTTAATACATGTTTTGTTTGTACCAAATACTTTGCTAAACACCGTTAAGCTTTAAAACAAACCCATGGATCACAGTCTATGACAATCCCATTTTATGGATGAAGAAAAACATTTAAACGGTGCACAAGGGCACAGCCATTCCTAAGCAGTAGAGGCTGCACCCACATCTAAAGCTCTCTCCAAAGAGCTTGTTCTTTGCCACTGTGAAATTTGACCTCATGCAAACGCCTATTCTCCCCAGTAAGACAGTAAGCTGAGGTCAAAGAGAGTGTCTTTTACATCTTTCTGCCTCTTCGGAATATCTCATAGGACTTAGCATTGGATTAAGCAGCTGTTAAAAGCTCTGTGGGAGGGAAGTACACAGAATATATCCAGTATATTTCCTATGGGGGGGTCCATGAGATATTCTATTGCTCTTTATTTGTACCATACATTCTTAAAGGTCAACTCATGGAAAGACAGAAGCCTCTCTACACATGAGCTTCTTCAGTGGAAATCAATCTTTATCTGTAAACTTGATATGGTCAGTGTGGCAATCTGCTTTTTTAATGACACTCTTTCCTCTTCTAAAATTCATATTTTCTTAGTTTTACTCAAGTCTCTCTTCAAATTTTGCTGTAAACAAAATGTTATTTTATTTTATTATTCTCTAGTAACTTTGTATATTTTGTTTCCATTATGTGAACAAATGTTTACAAACAAAGGAAACAAATAAACTGTGCCTGATTTGCAATAGTAAGCACAGTATTAAAAACCAGGGCATACACCCACATCACTCTTCAAAAGAAAACCAAAAAAGCTTCAATAAAGGAAGAGTACAGCTCAGTGAGGTTGACTGCCTCCTGTCCACACTCACAATTGTGAAAACCCACAAATAATAACAGAGGTGTTGGTAGGAGGAAATTCATTTGAAAGGTACTAATTTAAAACTAACTCATTATGCTCAGATATAATTAATACAAAAGTATTTCACTAGCTTCATGGCGCTCGAGGGAAAGGGGAACACCAATAATAAAAAACATCCCTATCTAGAACTTCATTATTAAGTAATGTAACCATTCAAATACACAGAGGGTTGAGCATAATTCTGCATCAGAATGTTAGTAACACTGATAATTCCAGCTTTTGCTACATGGCCAAACAGGCAGTCAAGCCATTAATGGAATTGCATTCCTACCATGGGGAGTTGGGGGAGGGAGGGCCACCATCCCTAATATTACACACTTCCCCAACCCTGACTCAGATGATTTACTGCAATAGCTCTTCATCAAATCAGCACTCAAATCACTTAGGAAGACAATTCTCTTCATCTCAACTCCTACTTTACATTCCCATAAAATTCAAAAGTGCATATTGCACTACTGTCACATAATTTAAATGAAAAGAAAAAAAATCAATAATTTGTTCCACAGCATAGTTTCCTACTGGCACCTTCAATGAATCTACCATTAATTTTGGTCTCCCACACTCCTGAAACACAAAACAGCTATTCTAAAGATGTTAACGTTTGGGGTGCTTGTTGTGCTTTTTTGAAAGAAGAATTTAAATAGGATAAAATATAGGCTTCAGAATATTTAGTTTTGATTTATACGTACACTGTTAAACCCTTCTAAGATGATAAATATACTAAACATTCTGAACCACAGCTGTCCCACCACGCACAAATAAACTTTTCAGCAGTAATGCTTATAAAAAGAACTGCCAAGTTATCACTACTACGTGTAATATACTGAGTTAGGATGTAAGCTAAAGAGATCACTGTAGATTGGAGCATTTTGTGAAAATAAGTGATGCAAACTCTGGTGAAATTCTCAGTTATTAACAATGGTCCTGAAGCTAATTCAACTTTTCCATTGGTGTAAACCACAAACAGAATTACACAGCAAGTCTCTCTTTAAAACGTCTTCAGGATTCGTATAAAACGGATGAGAAGGGGTAAAGGTATCTGTCAAAGGCGCACAACTAATGCTATTTAAATGGTATGTTTACAAGCATGTGGAGTATAAAGTCATTTCTCCAAAAACTGTCTAACCTTTATCCTGCTTAGAAGTTAACCCACGACTGAACAAAAGTGCGTCTCTTCCGCCCTCCTGCTTCCTATTTTCCTAAACCATTCTTTCTTGGTGTTTTGTATGCTGAGCAAAACGTACCATAAATAATGCTGTGGTGCACAAGCATTAAAGTTTAGAGAGTTTCTGCCTTTGAAGTAGGTAGTGACAGGACCAAGGACACATGGGTTCAATTCCAAGCCAAATATTAGGCGGGTGGTTTGAAAATGTCAATCCAAAGAGGCCTAGGGGAAAAAGAATACAAGCTTCCACCGCCACCACCCTTCTTCTTCCCCTCCCCTCTTTCTCTCTTGTTCCCATCCTCTCTTCTCTTTCGTTGTGGTTTCTCATGGAGACAATCAAAGCTGGGAAAGCCGGATTTTAAATTAGTGACACACACACTGGGGATATGTAATTCCCGGGGAGGGGGGTGCTGAAGAGGGGTGTGGGAGACTGTTGGCAACATGTCTAAGTGACAACCCTCCCCACCCCCACCCTAGTACAGCACAAATCCATAGATTCTTCTCCGAACCTCTTCTCCTTTCAGTTCCCAGTACTCTATCCAACTTGACCCTTCATCCTAGTAATTTAGGGACCCGCAGGGCTCCGCTGTGCAAGAGTGTATCTTTCAGTACATGCACCCAATTTTCAGGAACCCCCTGAATCCGGACAGTTGTAGCAGGCAAGGGATGCTCCCACCCTCCCACCGGGGAAGGGGTGATGGGGGGGGTCACAGAGATGGAGACGAGAGGAAGAGGATGCAGAGCTGCGCTCTAGGGCGAGAGGCTGAAAGGAAGACGGGGAAGAAAGAAAGGGTGGGAAGGAAGTGGGGCTGGGAGAGAGGAAGAAAGGGATGAAAGAAAGGCTGGAAGGGAGAAAGGAGGGGAGAGGAGAGAGGGATGTTGGGAAGGATGAGGGAGGGAGGGCTGGGGAGCAGGGAGGGAGGGAGGATGGAGAGGGTGGGAGGGAAGCAGGGAGGGAGGGAGACAGGCAAGGATGGAGGATGCTCTGCCCGGGACTCACCTCTGCGGGTCGGTGGGAGTTTCTCGCCTCCTCTTTCTCGCCCGTTCGCAGCAACTGGAGTGCTAATCACAGAAGGGACTGAGGCGGCGGCAGCGGGTACAAGGGCAGCAGCTGCTGCAGCCGCCTCTGGCCGAGGTGCGGTGCCGCCTGCTCTGCCCGCCCGCCCGGGTCTCCGCCTCACTCAGGGCTGGAAGCGAAGCCGCTCCCCCCTCCCCCCGCCCGCCCCGCGTCCAGCCCAAGCGCGAGCGGCAGCGGCCCGGATCGCCGCTAGGGGAGGCGGAGAGTGCGCCTGCGCGGCCGCTCTCTCGCTCGCGCGTCCCCGCGGCCCCGCGGTTCCACGGGGCTGGGAAAGGTACGGCGGGACGCGGGCGCGCGCGGCCTGGGGAGCGCCCGAAAGGGCGGGGCGGGGCGGAGCTTGGGAGGCGGGGCCGGTTGTGCGCCGCAGGTGGGGGGAGGGGACACCGGCGAAGGGGCACCGCCGTAGGGCGCAGGTGCCGTGTCCATGACAACCGCGTTACCCCGCGGGCGGGGACCTAGAGCTGAATTGTAGCAGCTCTGAGGCCCTGAGAGAGGCACTGGGTGACGGAACGGTCAGGAGAAGGCCGGAGAGATGAGGACGCGGTTGTCGCAGAGTAGGAAAGAAGGGCCAGCCCGGCAGGCGTCCGACACGGGGCGGCAGGAGGGCACAGCAGAGAGCAGTGAAGGTAGTGACCGACGCAGAAGGGACATTTGTTAGCACCTAGAGCCCTGAAGGGAGAAAAATTAGACTTTATAAGAACCGAGAGAGGATAAAACCAATGGAATATTTGCTCGCTGAACAAGCCTTTGTTGAGTGTTGTCTCCGTGGAAAGCATTGTGATTCTTTTTTTGATTCTAAGAATATTACGGAGCCCCTAACTTGTACCAGACACTCTTGTCAGGCGTTCTAAGATAATCAAAAAATGTTGAGACCCAGGGTTTATCCCCGCGGAGGTTTTACTCTGGTTTGGGGAACTTCCATAGAGTGGGTAGAGAGCGTGCGCTGGGGCTGGACGGTGGTGGAATGTAAGTGACACAGAGGTGCTAGGAGGAAAGAAGGAACGTAGCTACATCAAATGTGAAACATAAGTTGCAATCATCTTGGTTCTTCTACAGTGCCAAATGACAATTTTTGTTTTTGTTTTAACCCAAGAGAGAAAAACAAAGATAAAGAAAATCTATAGCAGTTGTATGACACAACTGATGCTTCATTAACAACATGCTGCCTGGAATCCTCAGCCACTGGCGTCAATGCGTTTGTTCATGCCAACACTTGGACAGCTTTATGTCACTTAGTGCACGCGCTTTTTTTTTTTTTCAGTTTCCTTCAATGTTGCCTATGTCAGCTATTTTTCCTTCTCCCTCTTGTTCCCAAGTTGGCATCTGCAACTGAAAGTTATATCAAACACAAATGTCTTTTATTCTCTCCAGACAATAACATGAGAGCATAACCTCTGTCCATTCCCCTATCTGTCTCTTCCAATATATTCTTCGTTTTCTTTTTTCTTGTCACCACCACTTGACAATTTAAAAATTCCTGGGAAAAAAGACAAGAGGCACTAGATGTAAACTTAAGAAAACTTTAACCCTGCAGCTCCATTTCAGGACCACGGACAGTGGTACCACAAATTCCTACTACCAAGTATTTTTCTTGGGTTCTGCCTATAGAACAGGAGGAATAACTAAGGAAGTTACAGAATGTGCTTCAAGAAGTAAATGCTGAGCACCAAATGATCTGTGTCAGAAGATTTGAACATAGTGGAAAAATAAAAAAAGCATACTATGGAATAGAGAAGGCAGGAAAAATTAGGCCTTCAGTTAAAGTTTGAAGAAAGAATGGGTAATACGTAGAGGCATGGCAAATACTTAGAAGGGATAGTTTAACCATTGAGGTTGTTAAAATGGGGTTAGTGTAGCCAGACAGGTACTTAAATAAAACAGAGATGGTGCATAGTACATGAACTGCTACATGCTATCTTTTTGGACGCAGGGGACACATCTGATTTTAAATGGTCCAAGAATGTGGAAAGGGTGAGGTAACCCTATTTAAAAGAGGTAGAACATGTACTCGAAGACTGACACTTTTGGTTATTACTATGATTTTTCATTCTCTATTTAAGCTGAAGTGGATAGACTGAAAAATATAGGCCAAAGAGAAATCAGACAAGTTCATCTCTTTAAAGTTCAGAGGATTCATTTATAGTATTTTGTGTGGATTTAATTATAAATACATTTATAATTCTCTGTTCCCTCATTTTTGTTTTGCAGTGACTTTGAAGATGATAAGATTTTGAGAGACATTTAAAAGTTATTTGGAAAATATTTGGAAGTTTTTTTTCTCCATGCAATTGTTTGAAATTGGACTTAATAAAGAATAGCATAAAAGTCATTCCTGATATCTCAAACCTTTGCCTCCCTTATTCTCCTTCAAAATGCACCAAACTATTGTCTGTCAATCATATAGTATTTAAGGCAATGCATTTAAGTCACCAGAAGGCAAATGGCAGCTGAGATTTTTGTTCCCTGCCTTTAATAAATTTACTAATTCTTTTATGCTTTGAATTAAGAACACCATCCCTCAGCTTACCTATGGAAAACACAAATTGCATATTACTTTAGGCATATTTATTTTTCTCTGATGGTCTAAGTATACTTGTTACAAGTAATGGCTATCATTAGACACTAAGAAGCTATCATTTTGTTTGTCCCTATTCTAAACCAAGGGGATTTTTCAACCTTTACTTCTTTTGTTTGAGACTGCTTGTGATTCTGTTTTCTGTTTTCTTGATTTAAGTGTTGTCCTTCATGTCAATGACATAAACATACACAGCTCTCAGAAAAATATTCAGTTTTTCCTCTTCGCCACTCATAGTAAAGTTTTATGCCAATGTAAATAGCAAGCAAAATAAGCATAGTTAAATGTACAGTATTGTTTTCAACTGGAAAAAAAACAGTATATAATTAAAATCCAATTCAAAATGGAAGGGTATGACATCTGGATTTTTAGAAGAGACTCCAAACCAATAATGATAATCTTAAATAAAATTATCTGTAGTACTTGTACATTTAAATGTCAGGTCTCTATGCCCTCAGACCTTCATTCAGTCTGTCAGATTGAGAAATTTCTCTATCAAATCCTCCTAAACAATTTCATTTATTAATAGACTTTATTTTTTAGGGCAGTTTTAGGTTCACAGCAAAATTTAGTGAAAGGACAGAGAGCACCCACACAGGTGCAGCCACCTTCTCTATTAATCTCCAATACCAACAACAGTACATTTGTTGCAAATGACAAACCTATATTGAAACATCTACATCAAACTTCATAGTTCACATTAGAGTTCAACATTGATTTTGTATGTTTTATGGGTTTTGAAAAAAAGTGTAATATTATGTATCCACCATTAGACATCATACAGAATAGTTTCACTACCCTAAAAACCCTCTGCTGTGTCTACTCACCCCTTGCTCCTCCAAAACCCCGGGGCTTTTCCCTATCTCCGTAATTTTGCTTTTTCCAGAATGTCAAACCATATGCAGTCTTTACAGATTGATTTCTTTCACTTAGTAAAGTGCGTGTAAGTTTCCTCCATGTATTTTCATGGATTGGTGCCTCTTTTCTTTTAGCACTGAATAATATTTCAGTGTGTGGATGTGCCACAATTTATCCATTTCACGTACTGAGGGACATCTTGGTTGCTTCTAAATTTTGTCAATTATGAATAGAGCTGTTATGGCAATTGCATCCGTTAAAGGCTTATATTTGTTATACCACATTTATCAGTTGTACCCCAGGATTTCTTCAAACATGGTCCAGCTTGTTCCCACAAACATAATAGCAGGTTTCTTCTTTTACCTAAGAAACACATAACGAATGAAACCTTTACTTGTGTTTTTATGTACATCTTTCACTATGTAAAAATATAAAATAATTTGTCTCGGAATTTTGGTTTTATAAAAGTAGTTTCTAACTCTAATTTTCCTTTTTAGAGGCATATTTATTAGTTGATTTTCTAGGTAATTCTGTGTGCATAGCATAATGTCACCATATGTTTCCAGGTAAACATAAGGAATATTTTAGGAACCACATGTAAATCTTTTCCTTTTTCTATGCTGAAATACTTCAGCTGCAACATTATTTAGGTAGAAGGTGATAGGCAGAATAGTGGACCCCAAAGCATTCCATGTGCCAACCCCTTGAACCTGTGTCTATGTCATATTTATTGGCATATTACTTGCAATTGTAATTAAGGTTATGGAATGTTAGAAGGTGAGATTATCCTGGATTACCAGATGGGCTTAATCTAATCCCATGTGCTCTTAAAAGTGGCCAGAGATCCTCTATCTGGCCAGAGTCAAAAGAGATACATCAGAGAGGTGAGGCAGACAGAGAAAGAGTCAGAAAGATGCAAAGCACGAGAGTGAGTTTACTGACTTTACTGTCCTTGGAGAGGGCCCACAAACCAGAGAATGAGGGCAGTCTCTAGAAATTAAGAAAAACTCCAGGAGAAGAGCCAGCCAGCAAGGAAGCTGGAACCTTAATCCTACAAGGATATGCAAATGAATTCCACCAGCCTGCAGGAGCTCAGACATAAATTGATTGCACACACATCCAGGAATCACAGACTTGTCAACACTCTGATAATGGTTTTTTGAGTCTCTCAGCAGAGAACTCCAATTAGCCCAGTAAACTTCTGAACTACAGAACCATGAGATAGTAAGTTTGTGATATTTTAAGGGGCTAAATATATGGTAATTTGTTATAGCAACAGTAGACAGCTAATACACAGAGATTCTGTGTCAATTAATTTAGCTCTAATAAATCAAAAACAGCAACATCATAAGATAGCAACTATATTTTAAATATATGTTTCACCATATACTAGTTTGTGACATTGGATAAGTTTTGTAATATCTACGGTATTTTATGTCCTAGTCTATAAAATGGAGATGATTTTTTATCTGTTTTTCTGACTTTCTTATGAGAATTAAATGAATCAATACTAACTTCTAGTATGCTGTGTTCATAAATAGAACACAGTTGTACAGTTCCTTTCATTAGTTTCTTAATATGAATAAGGGGATCAGAAATTAAAATAAGATTATTACCCAGTATCTTTTGGCCATTTTCTAATCTGTTTCAATCCTCTTTCATTTCCAATTAATCCTTTAGAAAGGAAAGAAGGCCAGGCACAATGGCTCATGTCTGTAATTCCAGTGCTTTAGGAGAAGAAAGTTAGAGGATTTCCTGAGGCCAGGCATTCAAGACCAGGCTGGTAACATAGTGAGACCTCATCTCTACAAAAATAAATAAATAAATAAAATAAAGAAGCAATAAATAATGACCTATAATATGTCTTATATTAAATATGTCATGTCACTCTCCACTTCATGTTCCCTATTAGACCCAGTTTTCCTTTAAGAGAAATCTTGGGCTGCTGCTATTTAATAAATTTTTAAAGTGTATAATTTTACTCTCAAAACTCTGGAGCCCCTTTTTCTGAGTTTTTCTATAAGGAGGAATAGTTCCAGTATGAATTCTTTCAATGGCAAGTGACTATAATCCTATTTAAATTCATGTAAGCAAAGGGGGAATTTTGACTTAGCTATCTGAGAACTGTAAAATATATTTAGATGAGACTCAGATAGATCCAAGGTGCCATCAATTCTTGTTTTTCATAGCAAAGCCTTTGATTAAACTTGCTGGTGGCCTGTGCTCATATTTGAACACACTCTGATTCATATGCTCACTCTTGTGACCACATCCAGGAAAATAAACTTTTCCCCAAAAGACTTTGAGGAAGGGTTTAGGAAAGCAGAGTGAACAAGTCAAAATCATAGCTGCCCAGTCCATCATTGCAAAGTTATTTTAAAAGTGATTACCATAGAGAAATCTTATTGGCAAGCACTGAGAGAAATGCATTTTAAAGATTTATTTTATGAATACATAGAAGATGGTGACATACATGACGTTTGTTTAAAAGAAATATATAATACGTAGTGTTTCCCATACTTATGTGATCAGGCAACCCTCTCTCACAATGTCCTAGATGGCTGGAGTTCTAAGGAGTCTGGTTTGGGAAGTGACCCTTAGTTTTTACTTTGCTCTGTTGTTCTTTGATTCTCACAGCTTATGTATGAGCTTATTTCTGTTCTTCCTTGAGTTAAAAAACTTATCTTGGAATAACTGAAATTGTGTAATTTACAGAGAAAAGAAATTTATTTGACTTATAGTTCTGGTGACTGAGAAGTCCAAGATTGAGTATGATGTGAAAAGCTCTCACTATGTTTAAGGCTCCAGGTATAATTCTTGCACCAGGTCACAGAGTTAGCTGGTGGCAGAGGTGTGTTTATAACCTATGCACTCTCTATCCAGGTCCACACTGCTCTTCCAGTGCCCTGCTGCCTCCCTACTGATGGATGAAAAATAATGACTCTTCCTTAAAAGACAAAGCACTAACTTCTTAATTCATCTCAGACGTGGATGAAGAAGAATCATTTCATGCACTAAAACACTTTGCAAAGGTTCTTTAGGGGCTTAAAAAATGAGTATTTCATTAAACACAGATTTAAACTACATAGGTAATGTCATAAATACAGGAATGTGTATATTCTATATAAAAATGCACACATGCAAGCATGCATTCTGTTCTAATATTTTGTTTGAAAAAGTGCTTTTCTGGCTATAAAACAATATAAAGGGCATGGAACACCCAGATCTTCAATCCTATAGATACTATTGTTCCAGGGCCTGTTTGCAGTATGTCTTATTAAGATATTCTTACTAGAGGCTAAAACTCAACCTTGTTGAGAACAAATATTCAAAAGCTCTGGCATATTGATTCATTCATCCATTCAAGAAACTTTGACACTTATACATATTAGGTGAAAGTCACAATTTTCAATGTTGATTATTTAGATAAAAGGCACAGTTTGTGCCATCAATGACATCATAATTTAATGAGGCAAACCAACTCCAGAGATAAGTGCAACAGAATGTAGTGAGAGCTTGCAGAGCACACAATTTACTGTTTATCTAGTATCCACTTCTATTTCCAGTCTAATAGCTGTGCATCTCTCCACCATGCAGCCCATAGGCTTGCGACTGAGGTTAATTCACCTCTGGCTCTAGGTCCAGGCCTTGTCTAAGGAGAATTACATGTACCTTGTCTAGGGTAAAGCATAAAATTGTATTGAAAAGTTCAGAAATTCAAGCCTCAGATCATGTCACAATTCATTTCCTAGCCACAGGGTTTGATACAAAAATTGATCATGGAATTGGGGCACATGGGATAAAAATAGAAGCTTTTGATGGCTTTTAAGAAATAACTTTCTTTCAAAGATATCTAATAGAAAAATATGTCCACTTTTCTTTGGATCTTAATTGCATATGAGTGTAAAGCAAGGAAATGACAGTCATTTTATGATTGCATCATTTCAGGTCAGGGAGAAAAAAATAAACAACTACAGACAGTTCAAACAAATAACATTTAGTCCACAGGTTTTGAAAGTGTTGGGAGAGCCATAGGGATAAAATGAAGTAAACCAAAGTTTAGCAACTTCAAAAAGTATCTACTAGGTCCAGGGTATGAACCATAAGAGTGGAAGTGGCTTTGCCAATGCTAAGACTGTGCAGCTGGAAGGGGGTGGGTTAAAGGAGCCTCCAAGGAGTGACCAATAGAGTCAGTGCAGGAACCATGAAAGGGGGAGTGCTGTGGCTGAAACTGTGGCCCTGGAAGGGGTATATCCACATCCAGTGGTGTTGCTAGAAAGAGAAAGAAATACATAGTCCTATAGTAGTGTCCCTCTTCTCACTGCCTACTGCTCTTCTCCCAGTGTCTCCTTTGGATATAGCATAAGAAACTAAATAGAAATGGAGCCTGTAAAATTTAATAAATAGCCCCTCCAACCAGAAAATCATAGATAAAAATAGAGAATGGAGGGAAAGAGGATGAGCAAAAGTAGGCAAATAATCAACTCATTAAACTCTTTAGCAATTCAGCCTTTCTTTACATCCTTCTATTTACATATACATTTTAGTACAGCAGAAGTGACAAAGACATGATATTTCTTTTTATCAAGATGCAACTACCCTTTACATGAGAAAGGATACTCTCAATTTCTCCCCAAATGTATAAAGCATAAAATTGTGTCACACAACTATCTATGAGTTTTCATCAAAAATCATAAGTCCACCTGCATATTCAGTTCCCTAAAGATTAAATTGTAAATTTAGCCATTATTGTTACTTCTTATATTAAAAGAGCAAAAGGAAAGAAATTAGTTAGTATCCACAAATATAAAATATTATGGTTTAGTGCTCACATATGAACACTTTTCTTCATCTGCTATGCATTTCCAGCCACAATCTCAGTTAATATGGTCCTTACATGGGAAAGGTGAGACAAATTCAATTCCTGAAGACCTGAGTCCTTAGCACAATTATCCCTTTGGCTTATCTAAGCTTCCATTAAGTTTTCCCATTGAACATTAAAGCACTCCAGAAACCTCCTTGGTCCCAGACATAATTCTCTCTGCTTACACCATAGAGTAGCAACTCAACCTCCTCTTGGTCCTCATGTTAAATCACAACCGAAATCATGGCAATACCTTAATTTTTGTTGGTTTAGTGAAATGAGGCGGGCAAAAGGGTCAGGTTAAAGATTCAACTTTCATTTCAATGAAAGAATTATGTCTAATGTTTAAAATATGATTCTTTATGAAAATAAGCCCTCTCAACCAACCCTGCCCAAAGTTGTGGACACAGGGGGCATGGTGCTTCATTTCTCTTCTTATTTGATATATTAGAGCAAACAATATCACATGTGATAGCTGATAAAAAATTATAACACATGGTATATGGCATGCCCGAAATTTGGAGACAATTTTCTCTCAGCTAGCACTGTATCAAATACTTCAGTAAGACTCTGTATTTCTGTTAAGGTAGTTGCTTATAAGCCACTATGTAGCTGGTAAGATGAGTAAACTGTATGAGACTGTTGGATGCACTTTTTTTTTTTTTATTTGTACTAAGTTCTTCGGTTGGGAGCAATATGGCATGGGATGTTGTGATGGTGAATAAGCACTCCAAAATCTCTTGATGTGGGTGGTATAAGAGGCATTGGAAGCAGGAAAAAGAGGTGAAATAACTATAATAAGTGGCAGCTCCAGTAAGGACAAATTTGTTTCTAGATTCAAGCAAGAAGATGTCCAAAGTAATCATTCTGATCCCAGGTGGTAGTCTTCAAAAGGATAAAGGATCAAAGCTTGACCTCTGCTATTGAATTCTGTGCACTTTGTCAGTATGGTAGTCACATGAGTTTGATAAGAGAAAATCCATTTAACTGATTCTTACAAAGTATCTTACCTGTCACTGTGGGCACTTTGCACATGAGCCCATTGATCAAGCACTGAATATACTAGGAAATTAGAATCCACATACAAGAGCATCACATACACCTTTTCTGCAGTAGTTAACCAATGCCTCTTGGCTTCTGATATTCAGAATTACCATGATATCTACTGGAATCATGGAGCTCTTTCAAAGTTGGCCTCTTCCAATGTCATCTGCAGCCAGAAAAAAAAAATTAGCTATTATAAAACTCACTTTCTTTAATTTTATTATGGATAATTCTAAAAACATATAAAATAACAGTATAATTATTCTACTATTATCTATCATTATCAGTTCATAAGCAATCTTATTCCATTTACATTCATATCACCCCTTCAGTCACAGAGTTTTGAGGATTCTGGTACTTTCATCACTAATGCATTTCTCAGTATCTAAATGAAGGAAGAGAGTGTTAGCTGTAGTGGGGGAAGACAAAATTGCAAATAATAAATGCACTCAGTTATTTTTACCTTCATAAGCCTTGGAATCTTTCTTCCATTTCATGCCAGAGAAGTTGAGCACTCTCAATGTCAGTGACTATAAGCCACGGTAGAGTCTGATGTTGTGTTCACAGTTGAGTCACTACTAGCTCCTCAAGATAGCACTTTGAATGTAGAATCTGTAAATCTCCCTTCATTCCAAAATCTTTACAGTTAATTCCTATACACATTCTGCAAATATAAGCTAAGATGAGTAAAACAAAATAATAATTTTACAATTAATTTTTATATATGTCATGCCCCACCTGGGTAAAATTTTATACTTGTCTGCCCGATGTATGCCTAAAGCTGACTCCAGTTGCAGGCTTGAAAGCAGTGAGGAATGGTGGAGATAGGTATGATGAATAGGCATCCATTTCCAAAGAAACTTTCTCACAGGAGGTTATTACAGGGTTTCCAAATGAAGCAATACTGATATCTTTAGATATGGTGAAATATTTCTTCTAACACTGGAAATTCAGTCAGATTTGTGGGATCAAGGCCCTAAGATTATGTCTACTTAAATGTCTCCATGTAAAATCCCAGGGTTCCATTCTTTTCCATAAATTTTACACAAGATGATGTGCTCTAAATTTCACATAAGATACATGACAAGGCAGTGAATTCTGCTTACATTATAATTCTGGAATTTTTACTTTTAGATATGGGTTGGGATTTGTGATTTCCCCTGCATCTACAAAAAATGAGAGATTCTCTTAAGACCACTGTAAAATTTCTCTGATTCTCTGACCCATCTTGAACTAAGATTTTAAAGCCCTAGTCTTGTCAATTTCTGTCCTTAAGCAATCCAGTGGATTCTCAAAAGTGAAATCTTGTGCTATTGTCTTTAACAGTTATCATTACTACTCTAGCAGTTGAATGCATTAACCACTCAATTGCACAAAGCTTTACCTTCAGTAGGCCTTTCATCTAATGCAACAGATAACACGTTGGTAAATGTGATGCCACTGCATGCAGGTCATGGTTTAGCAATAACGCATTTTCCAAGGGTAATAGGGTCATCATTATATTTGATCTCTACGGGTCCCTAAACCAAAGAATCCCATGTTTGAAATTTATTTCCTATAACCGCCCCTCCTCTCCAAACAGAAAGCACCCTTAATGATTTTTAAAAAATAGATAATAATTTGAGGGTCTGATTCAGGAATATTGTTGCATGTGTTAGAAATTTTAAGAGGACTAAAAGGAAATAAAGTATTCCAGAGATTAGTAAATTGCTGAACTTAGCTATTTTATCAAGTTCTTGGAAAACAAAAGTGATAAAATGGTATAATCAGATTTCAGAAGAACACGCCATGCTTCCCTGCCAGGTTAACGAGGTGAAACAACACTGAAACCATGGAAAGGGGGGTCCTGCAACTTCTTCTAGAAGCATGAAAAAGGTGCCATTGAAGCTGAAGCTGGGTTGCTGATAAATGAAATAGTGTAGTCACTCAAAAATGCCGTGAAAAGAGCAAGAGAAAGGAAGAACAATATTTTGTCTGATCAAAATCTGATTCTGAATCTATGCACTAGCACCTTCCCTTGGAAGGATCTGAGCAGAGGTAAGCTGACAAAAGGAATGTACTTTGTAGACCCCTATTCTCAGCACTTTAGAACAGAGAAGGGGTAGGATAAGAGACAAAAAATATGCATTGTAGCCAATATTATTTAGGAAAATCTTGCAATTATTGCTGTGTACAAGTTATCTCCTTCTGGATAAAAAAGACTTTTCATTTGTCTCCCAGGTGTAAAAATTTGACTCAAGTTCTTACAGCATATACTATGTAAGCATCTATATAATTGTTAGTAAACAAGAATAATAATGATATTCCATAAATGGAGAGAGAAAGCAAGCGCACAACAAATAAGTATATAATATAATTTTAAATGCTGATGAAAGATACAAGTAAAGTATAATGTGGTTATACTTTATATATAAGAATTGATACAATCTTTTAATAAGGGATTTGAGGAATTTTTGTAAATGTAATGAATAAACATAGATTTAAAAAATATGTAAGTGCAATGGTGAATTTTATGTCACCATGGAAGGTGTTTTGATGGGATTGATATTTATTTATTTATTTAAGACAGAATCTCACTCCGTGGCCCTGGGTAGAGTGCCATAGCACCATAACTCACAGCAACCTCAAACTCTTGGGTTCAAGTCAAGTGATCCTCTTGCCTTAACCTCCGAAGTAACTGGGACCACAGGTTCCACCTGGAAGTTTTTCTCTTTCACTAAAGACAGGATCTTGCTCTTGCGTGGGGGTGGTCTTAAAGTTATGAAATCCACTCATCTTCACCTCCCAGAGTAGAACTACAGGTGTGAGCCAATGAGCCCTGGTCAACATTTAAATTAGTGAACTTCGAGTAAAGAAGATTGCTTCCAGAATGTGGATGCCTCATGTAATGCATTGGAAGCCTGAATAGAAGATAAAGAGCATTCTCCAGGTGATGGCCTTCAGCGTTCATCTATGCCATTAACTCTTCTGGGTCTCCAGGCTGTTGGGCAAAATTGTAGATTTTGGACTTTCTAGCCTCATAAGCATGAGTCAATTTCTGATAATAAATCTCTTTCTTACACATCATATTATTTCTGTTTCTCTGGTGAACCCTGGCTACTATAGTAAGCTAATGCCTGCAAGGCTTCATATATGAGAATTCTGGGCATCAATAGTAGCAAATGTCAAGGTCTTAAACAAGCTTGTCATGCTGAAAGAACATAAAATGAGATGATATGGCTGGAGTGCATTCAGCGAAGAGCAGTGGGAGATCAGGCTGGAGAGATTTAGAGGGCGATATGACACTGAAGCTATAGGAAGAATTAAGATTTCAGGGCGTTTTGATCAGGGGAATGACATAATTTGATTTTAACTTCCAGCAGATCATTGTGACTTCTCAATGGTGAAATGCCATACGGTATTCACTCAGAAGCACAGAGAAAGGTATTAGGGGATTACATTAGTCTAGACAAGATTGTATGGTGGCTTCGGGAAGCCCAGCCTAACTCTCACTTTCAGTTATATGATTCAATTTTTTTCTTATTAAGATATTCTGACTTGGGTTTTCTGTGACTAGTAGCTATTCTTATCCTAGTGAACACAAAATTTGGTACCAAGTGTGTGGTGCTGAATCAAAATAGAAGGGAGTCAGTGAAAAAGATACATCCCGCTTGGACTGGGAAGTTGATGGTGTCTGTTATATAATTATTTTAAAAAGTAGTTTATGCTCAGTGCCTTTAGTACAGTGGTTATAGCGCCAGCCATATACACTGAGGGTGGTGGGTTCGCACCCGGCCCAGGCCAGATAAACAACAATGACAACTGCAATAAAAAATAGCCAGGCATTGTGGTGGGCGCCTGTAGTCCCAGCTACTTGGGAGGGTGAGGCAAGAGAATTGCTGAAGCCCAAGTGTCTGAGGTTGCTGTGAGCAGCGATGCCACAACACTCTACCAGGGGTGACATAGTGAGACTGTATCTCAAAAATAGAAATAGTAGTTTAAAATGACACCACTTAGGAAATAACTATATACTTTTGCCTTAGGAAATAACTATACTTTCAGAGGGTGAAACGAAGAGTGACTAGAAGAAAAAAATCAGAACATGCAACTATGCCAGATTAGTCTTCCAGCCTTTAATGTGGTCTATACGATACATACTGGATTATCATAAATTGAGTTTTCTGAAAATAAGGGAAAAAAAGGATAGGAGGAAATATCATTCTCCACCACCCCCTTTTTTTCCTGTGCACCTAAATCTGAATTATTTCAAATACACTAATGTGGAGTTTCATAGAGAAAGGAATTGCCAAGTCTCTACCTTCAGGCTAAGAATTCTGATAAAAAAAAAAATAGTAAGGTAGGAGACCTAGAAAGTGACAATATTGGTATCCAATATAATCTGCTCTACACACCTCTTTCAAGTAAATTCTGCTAAAACATTTTTAACTGATGAAGTAGTTAATCATGTCTTAATAAAGATGCCAACGGGATTTAATCTGGAGTAATTATGAAAGTTTTGTTGCCTTTTAACCTAAGGCTTTTTATTTAATTGCTCTGAGACAGAGGTCAAGATAAAGGTGCCAATCAAGGATAAAGGGAAACAGCAGCAAACAGAAGATTGATACTAAGAGAATGAAATGATAAGAATTAGACTTTGACCAGACAAGCTCCTGTGCCTACTATGCTTGCTAATTTTTGAATGCAAAAATATCAAAGTCCGTTAACTTTTAAGGGAGTTGTACTGCCGATGAAGATAGCCTACTCCAAAGCACTCTAATTGACGAAGCCCACTAGACTGCAAATGCCATCACTAAAGAGGATAATTCTCCAGTGCCAACCTTCAATGTGTCCATGAAGGACAATGGCCAGAGACCTGCTCTACAAATGGAAGTGGATATTGCCAATTAGACTCAGTACATCAATTCTCTTTCAGGGCCTGGGGTACTGGATATTGCTGTCTAAGAACATACCATGTCTTCGTGGAAAAGGAAGAATATATGTATGCTGAGGCTGAATGATTTGATTGTCATGAAAATTGGTGACTGCTTACTATTCATCTGTCTCTCCTTGCTTCTACCCAACCAAATTACTGTGTTCATTCCTGTATATATAGGAACTACAAAATAAGAAAAAAAAAAAACAGAACTGGGGCCACTAAATGAATATGCTCTCCACTGTAACTTTATATAGACCAATACATTTCTTTATTCATTAAGCAAGTTTGGACTGGGTTTTCTGTTACTGTCCTCAGTTAATTGAAAACCCAGCCCCCAAAAGGATAATCCACAGAAAGGACAGACAAGTTTCTCATGACTATACCAAATTTTAGGCATTTTCATGCAAACATAGAATTCTGATTCTATATGAGAGGTAAAACAGCAAGAAGTTGTATATAGGTAGTATATGTAGCCCAAGCAATATTGAAATCTGGAAATATCAAGGCACATATCTGCAGTGTCATGTGGAAATACTGAAGGCAAGATCCAGAGTATTTTTTTTTATGAAATTGGCAAGAATTGGGCCACCCGATGAATGAATTGGGTTTCAGCCCTGGAATATTAAGTAAGCAAACAGCAGAGTACGGAGTGGGGATCAATACATAAACTGAGAATTGCAGTGACAATAAGATGAACAGGCATTAGCGTTCCCTGCAGACAACAAGGCCCAAGGAGCAGGAGAAGATCTTGTCTCTTGCTCATGCCTGCTCTCCATATACTTCACTTCTGGGTAAAAGGAATATAAATTGGGTCCCAGTATATGAGGTGTCCGTAAACATTGGCATGTTTCACTCTGGTTTCCTTTTTACCTCTACTTTTCTGAACTTTATTTTTATTCATGCAATAGAAAAGGCAAAATGATTCAGGGGCTGCCTCCTTGAAGTAGATGCAATTATAGTATTCTTTCTGTCCTAGAAAGAAAAGAACAAATTGTTTAAAATTGGTACTGATAGGGCAGCGCCTATGGCTCTTCGAGTAGGGCACTGGCCCCAAATACCAAAGGTGGCAGGTTCAAACCTGGCCTCGGCCGAACTGCAAAAAGGCAAAATAGCCAGGTGTTGTGGTGGGAGCCTGTGGTCCCAGCTACTCAGGAGGCAGAGGCAGGAGAATCACCTAAGCCCAGGAGTTGGAGGTTGCTGTGAGCTGTGTGATGCCAGAGTGAGATGCTGTTTCCACAAAAAAAAAAAAAAAAGTACTGATTAATGTTAAGATTTAATGTTTTCTTAGACTTCAATATTAAGCCCTGTTTACCAGAAAGCTCTGCATTGCCTATAGACACAATCCCATATATTAATATTTAGATGCTATCTTATTTCTCATTTCCCATTATTCTCATGTTAACATATATTTTCTTCCATAAAATCATAGGGAGGAAGGATTAGACATCACTGAGACTCCTGACTATAATAGCATCTTAAGACCATCTAATTAAGCTCCAGGCTTTGGGGATTAAAATGCAATTTCAGGACATACTTGGTGCCTAAAAACGAGGACAGAATATAACAGTTGATATCAGAATATCCACCTTTTAGAGAAAATCATGAGGGTGGATATCTGAATAGATCACATTGAGAAAAAGAAAATGAAAAAGAATGAAGAAAGCAATGGCAGATAGTAGAGTGGAAGCAGTCAGAGCAGTATAGAGGGGCTGGAAAATGCGATGGAAGTTGATAAAAGACAGAGTGGAGAAGAAGAAAACTGCCAACCTGGTCACAGGTTATAAGGAAAAAGTGAAGGGGGGAAACAGGAAAAAAGGTTAATTAAATTTAGGAACCAAAATATTTTGGCTATCTTTGGACAAGCAACTTCAATAGAATAATAGAGGCATAAACACATGTTAAGAACTAGAATTGGAATAAGGAAATGTAAGAAAAAATCTGGGAACAGAAAGAAGGAAGAGGTCTTTTGAGGCACAAACAAATGATGAAACCAATAATATCAGAGTAGAGTCAGAAGATCTTTACAGGATTAACAATAATTTCAGGGAATTTGTCACTGAGGAGGGGGGTCTAGTAGAAAGATCATAAGTAATTATGCAAAAGCAATAGCAGAATCTGGAAGTTTTTGAAGGAGCTGAAGGTGACAGATGAACACTGATCATCACATCCTCCAGTTTACCAGCCTAACAACCTTGAGAGATACTCAGTTCTGTGGATTGATTTTTGCAGGTGATGCTCATTGTCAACCTATGGTGTTTCCTGGTAATCATTTCTGTCTTTATGAACCAGCAGTTTGACTAATATATTCTATCCTTTTTGTCCATATTCAATACAATATATAGACAACATTGACCTTCACTGCAGGGTAAGTAGAATTCTACCCATTATAGGTTCACACTCCTTGAACCACTTTTCAACACATCTGATCATTTACTTCAAGGATGAAGAAATAGAGCCAGAGACTATGTTACTGACCTCCAAATATGACATACTTAGTGTCAGAACCCAAAGCCAGATATACTTTTGTGCCATAATGAATTTAGCTTTATTTTAAAGTCAGTATTTACTTAATATTCATACCTTATTCAGTTATTTATTGCTATGCAAGAAACTACTTTCAAAACATGGTGGCTTAAATCACCCATTTATTACTATCATCTCTCATGGTTTCTGAGTTGGCTGAGCTTGGGTGGGTAGTTCTCCCTCAGCATTTGTCCATGCAGTTGTAGTGAGATACTGAGAAGTTGGCATTCTCTGAGGGTTCTTAGGGGTTGGACATCTAATATGACTGACTCATACCACATATGATGTTGGCTGAAGGCTAGGAGCTCTACTGGACCTGACCACTAGGGAACTTGCACACAGCCTCTGCAGTTTGTGCAGGCATCTCCCAACATGCTCAGGGTTCCCAGATGGAGCTGTCATAATGAGTACTCAAAGAGGCCCCAGAAGAAGCTGCAAAACTTCTCATGAGTTAGGCTCAGGAGAGGCAAAATGTTCACCTCTTTCTATTGATCAATCAAGCCACTCTAGTCATCTCAGATTGAAAGCTGGGGGAATTAGTCTCTACTTCTTATGTGAGAAGCCTCAGGTGTGTATGGGAAGAAGTGAATTGACAGAATCCATTTTAGGAGACTCTCATATGCACTTATGATTAAAACCACTAGAGTTTGGGGATGGTGGCTCGCACCTGTAACCCCAGCATTCTGGGAGGCTGAGGCAGGTGGATAGCTTGAGCTAAGGAGTTCAAGACCAGCCTGAGAAAGTGCAAGACCCCATCTCTACTAAAAATAGAAAAACTAGCACAGTGTGGTGGCAAAAGCCCAAACTCCCAACTACTCTGGAGGCTGAAGCAAGAAGATGGCTTCAGCCAAAGTATTTGAGGTTACTATGAGCTAAGATGTTATGACACTCTTCCCAGGGCAAAAGAATAAGATGCTATTTCAAAAAATAAAATAATGAAATAAAAAAAATCACTAAAGATAGGTATTTTGTGATATATACTATATTCACAATCACAATCTTTGCTTTTCCTAGACTTTCTCTCAGTCTCTTGACAATTTCACATTGATCATCAATTCTACTGTTATTTGATCATGAAAATGAAAATGAGTAAAATTCCCAATAATATGGTTACTTGTTAGTGTATTAAACTATTTTGAAATTATTGGCTAAAATTAAAAAAAAATTATTACTATGTTTATTTACAATAATTTTCAATCAAGATAATTAAACAGGATCTGTATGAAGTAGATGTATTTGTATTTACCTCTTCTGTATAAAATGCTACCTATCATACAGATGGTATGATTTGCTAAAATACTTTTCCTCCCTAATGTTGCTACAAAACAGTCTTAAAACCATTTGCCTATTTTAGAAATATGAAAGTTAGTCTTGACTGAACTTTCAGTGTATCAGCACAAACAAATTATTTTAAATATTTTTTTATTTTCATTTGAATCCTACTGATTCTAAATGGAGTACTTAACTTCACATGGCCAAAAATGATTCCACGTTCTACTTGTAATATGGTCATCAAAAAAAATTCATCAGGTTCTCTGAGTTCAGTATTTCTTTCCTTTAGGAAATAGATAGTTTACAAGATAAGCAGGCTGAAAAAGTTGTTGATTTCCTTTTTAGGAAAAAAGACCTGTGCATGACACTTTTGACATGAAAATCACATTTTCAAAACCTGAAAAGATTTTGAAATTTTTTCAAAATTGAAAATAAAGGTGAAATGTTGCTCATACTGAGGAATGAGCTCTGCAGCAGCTGCTGGGGGAATTTTGCTTCCACATTGTCACTACCCATCCTAGCTAGGCATAAAAGTAAAAGATGACAAGTGGACAAAGCACGTGCCTGGCAGTCAGAGTCATGGCTCTGCTGTTGTCTGTTGTCGGTTCATGTCATGGAATGCTTCGTCTTTTTTCCACCTCCAAACAGGATTAATAATACCTGACTTGGTTTTAATACAGTCTTTAGGATGATCAAATGAAATGAGATGATGAAACAATTTGCAGGCTCGGCACCTGTTGTTCAGCGGGCTAAGGCGCCAGCCACGTACACCTGAGCTGGTGGGTTCGAATCCAGCCCAGGCCCACCAAACAACAATGATGGCTGCAACCAAAAAAAAATGGCCGGGTGCTGTGGTAGGCGCCTGTAGTCCCAGCTACTTGGGAGGCGGAGGCAAGAGGCTCACTTGAGCCCAGGAATTGGAGGTTGCTGTGAGCTGTGATGCTACAGCACTCTATCCAGGGTGACAGCTTGAGGCTCTGGTCTCAAAAAAAAAAAAGAAAGAAAAAGAAAAAGAAACAATTTGCAACTTTTAGAGCAGTATAAAAATATACTTTCTTATAATTGTCCCCAAATAAATTTATAGTATGCCTAACACTTGGTACATTAATTTGCAAGGTAGAAACATATTCGTTAAGCATGAAAGACAACACTTTAAAGTGAATCTTCAAAAGCAGCTGAGTTATTCATATCTCTTTAGTTTAAAATAGGTCCTCTGTTAGATGCACATTCTCCAGGTAAATTGCACGCTGTGATTCTATTATTTGTTTAAATTAAAGAAAAGTCTTATCGTTTTCTTCTTAGCATAAAAGCATTCCTTGATCATAGGAGTAAAATTCAAATGTACGACTAGTTTTCAAAAAAAAAAGAAGAAGAAGAAGCTTAATATCCCACTACACAAAGTAACAACTGTTAATCATTTGGACTATTGCTATATAGGAATGACTGAAAATTAAGTTCATGAACACATCCTAGAAAAAGTGCTACATACCTCATTGCTGAGTATCACTATAGTCACCTTCGAAGTACCCCTGTTGGGAAGCTATGCCCTGACACCAGCACCCAGTTCACCCTTCAAAACAATTTTGGAACATTTTTCTGGAATGACCATCAGAGCGATCATTGTATAAAGTCTGACAATTAAGTTAAAAAATGTGCCATCATGTGCTTATGTAGGCAGGGCTGTACAAACACATTGGTAAGGTTTCATAACCTTGGTACATCAGTCTCTCATAGCTATGTACTTGTCTATGTGTGGTGGTGTCTTGCTGAGTGGCATTCACTATTATTGTTGTATGTTTTTGTGTGTGATAATAGCTCTAATGGTTATTCTAGAAAATAAGTTCCAAAATTGCTTTGAAGGGTGGACTAGGCAGTGACATTAGTGCATAGCTTCCCAAGGGGAGTACTTCAAAGGTGACTATGGTGATATTCAGCAATGAGGTATAGGAATTTTTTATAGGATGAAATTGCAAACTTAATTGTCAGACCTCATATATATCACTCTATAACCTTTATATAGATACAGGAAGAGATTGAGATATATGGCATATCTGTTTTATTTTCAGCTCTTCTCACATAACAAATAACGTGCTCTGGGAAATGAAGGATAGCTGATAAACAGGTTAGAATCCTCTCTTTCTCAAATTGCTGTCAAGATAGCATAGGTAGTCTAGATAGTAAATCTGTCCTCTTTAGTATAAAACATAGAAGATGTCATTCAACTAATAAAAGTCTTAAAGCGTTTACAAGCAAGGGTAATACAAGAGGGGCAAGAAGGGGGAAGCCACACTTACCAGATCTCATTGCCTGACATGCTCCTGTGAAGCTTCATATGAGACTATTTAGCTTAGCTGCCAGCTGAGCTCAAAGAAAGCTTACCTGAAAAAGTATTCCTGCCCAACATAGGGGAGGAGCCTGCCTGTCTTTTTTTTTTTTTTTCCTCATTGTAGGCTCTGCCTTAGGGTTTTTAAATTCCTCCAAAGAGGGGTAAATAGAGCAGATTTGGGGGCCCTTAAATGGTGGCAGGAAACCAGGAATGGGTACCCTTGGTTTATTCAAACTTAAATAGTGCTGTATTAAGACTTTAGTTTTAACCTCATCA
>CAUYON010122724.1:0-11138 GCA_963573935.1 Arctocebus calabarensis | reverse complement strand
TTGGCAGTGTCGGTGGTGTGGCAGCCAGCTGAAGAGCCAGCGGGCTGGATCACAGGCAAGGAGGGGGACCTCCAACCTCCACCAGAGGCTCCAATTGCCAAAAAGGCTGGACAACTGCTGAGGAGACACCTGTGCCTTGGTGTCTCCTTCACTTCACACTTAAGACTAAATGTGGAACCCCCATCTCCTATGTCTAGGTCAATTTCTTGTGAATTTCCTAGGCCTTAATTCCATGAAAGGACTGTATCAATTCATTGATACATTCATTCACATTGCCCCTGGTGGAAGGGACTGCATTCATTTGTTTCCTGGCCAAGGAACCCATACACCTATATATACCCTGAGACTAAAGGCCTAAAAGAGGAGATAGGGAAAGACTAGGAGAGAAACGGAGAGAGCTTCTCTCTCCCCACTAGAATTTTCTCCCTCTAACAGGTGCCTTAATGTTTTCTGTATTCTTTTCTTTCTTTTCTGTGAATAAATTGTCTTACAAAAAAACAAACAAAAAAAGAAGAATGATTTTGAATATTCTCACCAGAAAGAAATGTCTAGTGTTTGAGATGACGGATATGATGATTATGCTGATTTTATCGTTACACTATAGAAATCTGTATGAAAGTTATCACACTATATCCCTTAATATGTACAATTATGCATCAACTAAAAACACAACTGAATGTAAAAAAATTAAATGTAGCAAACGTTCACTGATTTTTAGGAGATGATATTATGCAAATTATCATATATTATAGAAGTTAAATAACTCAGTCAATTTTATTGCCACTGAAAAGCATTTTCCAATTTATAAAGTTTTAGATTCTAAATGTTTTATTTAACTTTAAAAGTAAAAATCATTTTGGGGTATTTTTCTAAAGTAAGATTGTTCAACTATTTCATATTGTCTTGAACTAAATATAAAACAAAGGGGGTTTAAGAATTTTTAAAACTGTTTTTTGCATCCTTCTCTCCCTTCCTTCCTTTGTTCTTTTCTTTTATCTTTCATTCTCCTTTTCTTTAATGGTAAAAATCTCATTAGATAATGTCCCTAATGAATTCGTTACATTTGTAATGGGGAGGAAGGAAGCCATCATGATAACTTTGAGTTTTCCACATATTATTCTATTCTAAATTATGAATGCTAGCTTCATATTGGAGATTAATATTATAGCTTTGGCTGTTTTACAATTTATATTATATACTGATCCAATGATACTGTCTGATTTGAGTGTCTAGTTTTTTTTATTGCTGAACATGCCGACAACCCAGTATTCCTCAGCAAGGAGAGAATTCTCAGGTGGAATTCAGGGCTGGGATTGCCTGGAGCATTGCAGGCGAAGCTTTCATTGAGAGGGAAATGGAGCAAAGACAGTTGCATTGCCTAAATGAATTAATTGATTTCAGACACGAGAAGGGGGAACAAAGGAAAATTTTGTTAATATCCAGTACTTAACTCTACCTTGAATAGTAGATTTGAGGTGGCTTGTGTTAGAGTTTTCATCATCCGTGATGTCCTAGTTCTTATTCAGAGTGACTGCTCTGGGACACACAGCTGGATTGTTGCTGCTCGGGCAAACTTGTATTTTTACATTTATTGCTGAAACTGCAACTCTATTCTCTTCTTAACAAAATCCCTGGACTAACTTCTTATTGATATATGTAGAAGCATTTCTATAGAAAGAGCAAATTGAATCTAGAGTTATTTTTTGATATGACATGAAAACCACAAGATGTATCTTTGGGAAATCTGTGTTCTAAAAATCTGTTGAAATAGACCCACCTGTCTGCTGAATACAGGTGAATAGACCCTCTTTCATAATCAGATGTTTTTTTATATGTCAACTATGAAATACCTTCAGACAGGTTAAGACCTATCCAAATTAGATATAGGTTGAAATTATATGACATTTGATGATACTTGTGAAATTCTTCATCTTATGATAAGTTAAGTTTAAAATACAAGGTTTCAGAACTATTCTATAAATGTCTGTGTACATATATGAAGAAAGCTATGACATTCCTTGCTCAAACATTTAGTTCACCATACAAATAACAATAAAATGTTATTACAGTGATCATACCATGTAAACATGATAAAAAAAAATCAGATGAAGATACAATTCTATATCAAAATAAACCTTCATATCTGCCTGAACTCTAAATCGTATTTAAAGAAAGAAGATCCAAACTTGTTCAAAAGGAAAATGGAAAGTAATAGCTCACATAATTTAATAGTCCCCATAATTTAAAAATCCAGGGGTGCATAACTGGCTTTTTTTACTTGCTCTATTTAAAGTGTTATCTCCTTTTATTTCTTTATTAGTTTAACTGTTAGGTTGTCTCATTAATATTTTTCATGACCCATCTTTTGTATTTCTGTATTGGGGTTTTCTTGTTTGTGCATCTGTTTCTGAATTTTCAAATTCTTGACTCAGATTTTTAATTTTGATTCTTCTTACTTTTACTTATTTTCTTTTTCTAACTTTTTAGATTGTATTTGTAATCTGTTTATTTTTGGTCTTTCATCAAAAGTATATACCAAATATAGAATTACCATACTTATTTAAACTTACACATTTTTATGACCATTCTTTAGCTGACCCATGAATTTTATCAACAAGTAATACACAATACTTACCTTCTAGAAATTTTATAAGTATAGTTTGTATTTCCCCTTTGACCCAAGAAAGATTTAATAGAAATTGTTTTTAATTGTAAGATGAAGGTAGCTTTTTTACTTTTTTGTTATTAATTTCTAGTTTTATTGTACTATCATTAGAATGTTTTTGAATAATTTCTATATTACAGAACTTATGGAAGTTTTCTTTATGCTATGACAGATACTTAAGAAATTAAATAGATTTTCATAGTATTTCATGAATGCTTGAAAAAGTATACCTACCATCTTTCTATTAGGGAACATATAACATATAACATGTACATGTACATATGTACACACATGTATACATATATTCATAAAAAATCTTTCTTGTCTTTTTTTTTTTTTTTTTAAGAGACAGAGTCTTACTTTGTCACCCTTGGAAGAGTGCCGTGGCATCACAGCAACCTCTAACTCCTGGGCTCAGGCGAGTCTCCTGCCTCAGCCTCCCACATAGCTGGGACTACAGGCAGCCCCACAATGCAGGGATATCATTTGTTGCAGTTTGGCCCCAGGCGGTTGGAATCCACCACCCTCGGTATAAGGGGTCAATGCCCTCCCCATTGAGCCACAGGCACTGCCTCATAAAAAATCTTTCTTACTAATTGTGCTACTTAGGTCTCCTCTACACTCAATTACTTTTATATCCATGTCTTACCTAAGATTGCAGGAGGTAAGTCAAAGTCCTGCTTTTCTTTTTATTTCTTCTTGTTACTTTCCTCCAGGTTTTCCTCCTGTCTTCCGCTTCCATGTCACTGGGGCCGTAGAGTTGCTTAGTGAAGACATTTTTAAAGCTGGCATCTCCATTGTGAGATGTAGCCTTTTTTGCATTATGAAGAATCTTTTATCTAGTCTAATGCTCTCTGTGCTGAATTTTATCCTGTCAGATTTATCTAGCCCTAGTTTTATTTTGTTTCTTTGTCAGGTAAACTTTGCTCATTTCTTCACTGCTAGGATTGGTAATCACTATTAAAAGTATGTTCATTGTATAAAACATACAGCTTTTCTTTTGTGACATCTTGGTTGAATGAAGCTCACTGTCTGTTGTCCTGCCAGCCCTGCACATTTTGACATTTTTCCCAAAATGGTGTTGGGGGCAGAGGCCAGGTTTATTCATCTATTTGTATGTGTCTCCCTATAGTCACTGATTTGTTCATGGATCTCGAATCTCTTCATGGCATTTCTACTCAGGATTGAGTCTTTCCTTTGCAGGTAAATCCAAATTAATGTTATTTATGTTCTAGCAACACTCACATTCTGCAGGAATCTCCCTTATTCTGGAAAGCTCCTAAAAAGAAAGATGATTTCAAACGATCGTCTTTTTATTTTCCAACCTTTTAGGTTTCTCTAACATATAAAACTCCCAAATTTACTATCAAAGTAATCCGTGATGAAGACTTACTTTTGCCTTGCCATAAAGAGTTTAATTAATACAAGAAGAAATGGAAAACACTAAAACTCCGATCATTTGAATTCAAAATTGTATAAGTATGGGCATTTTACAATATAAAATTTGATTCTCTGAACCATAATTCATTTCCAAAGGACTCTCGGGGTTCCCGGCACCATCTGTTTACCTCAGGGAAGAAAAGTCCACATTTCCTTGTATTTAAATGCACAGTACACGGATTTAAAATGTATGTCACAAAGATAGCACTGTAACATCCCAATTTGTATTTGCAGATGCTTTACTCCCAAGTACTTCTTAAATAAGTGTGAAGGGGAAAACCCAAAACTCATCAAAAATAACCTCAGTGCTCCTTAATACAGACATGAATCAGAATGATTTCAGTTCCCAAAGTTCTCTAGGTTTTGTTTAGTTTTTTCTGACAGTCATTCTTTTTGGAGATACATAAAGCCTCTCATATTTTCTGGAAAATCGTCATATTTAAAAGTAAATGGTAAACTATTAAACTATTACATATTAGTAATTAAAGTTTAAAAAATTAAATAGTAAACAGCAAAAATATTGCTGAAATCAGTGACATTTGATGAGATGTTTTGTGATTTCCTTGAAATGGAAAGAAAACCCTCATTTTGGTTATAGGGAACTAGAAATTCCTCCTTGCCTTTTAAAATTCATACTTCATTCTCTAAAATGGATGTAAAGAAGACAGATATGTGTAAAGAATGTACTTTTCTTTTGTTTGTAAATGGTAAGGGAGGAGGAAATAATCCTCTGTGATCTGGTGATGGGCATCAGGTTACTTTGCAACTGGAAAGGGTAATGAATACACATGTGTATCAGGTAGGTAATTGCCAAGGTATGACTGCTGTACATGAACAAATCCTAAATAACGAGACATAGAAGTACTCCTGGAAGAGAAAAGATGATTTTAGAAGATGTCATATTAATTTTGAAAACTAGTATGTAAATTGTAATTTTGAAAACTAGTATGTAAATTGTAGTTGTAGTAGGAAAATTGTAAAATTTTCCTTTATTATGATTTGTCCTAAAATTATAGTTATTGTTTAGAGAATAGTCTTTCCATAACTAACTACATAGTGGTGTAAATCATGTAAGTGGACCACAAAATAAGATCACTTCAGCTACATCTAGTGACAATGACATATTACTTGAAATATGTTGCTGGCATGTCATATCCAAGGATCATTTTCCAGGTTCAGAAAACTATATAACCAAAATATCTACAAGGTATTTTCAATATCATTGTCTCCCTGTTCTTCTCTTACCCAAACCTAACAAATAGAACAAACACAATATAACTATAGTTAGGTTAAATATGCATGGATCTGTTTTTAACTTTCTAAAAGTAATTGCCAGGCAATTCAATGATGGTAAATCAAATTAGTGGTCAAGGTTAGAGAAGGTAATATCATTCTAAGAATATGGGGAATGTATGAGCATGACTCATGAACCAAAACACTTGATTTTGAACCCAAAGCAGCCCTGCCATGCTGCATGATGAACAACCCTACATGATTCATGCCTCAGTTCATCATCTCTCTTTTCAGGAGAACAGTAAGTTCTCTACATATTTCTACATATGATGGTGAATTTCATATGTAGTATGGAATGACTTTTGTGAAAGCAGCATGAAAATTAAAAGCACTCATAGATACTCAACCATGTTTGTGGATTCCTTGGTTTTCTTCTACAGTAGATACTAAATGGGTAACACAAGTCCTCCCTAAGACCTCTTTGTATACTTTATTTTTTCACTTTTTACGTACAAAAGGTACTTGAACCTCAAGTTAATAATAATTACCTACAATGGTGGGATTGTGGACTTTTTCTGTTTTTCCTCTTCTACTGTCCTATATATTTGAGAAGTTTTATAGAAACTATAAATTACTTTGAAAAATAAATATTTTTTCTTAGACAATTAAAATGCAAAGAAAAAATAGCCAACATATTGTAATATTTACAAAAAATTTTAATTAACATCAAATATTCCTCTGTATAAGAAAAGTAAATGCCCCAATAATTCACATAAAAGATATACAAGGATCATAAAAGTTATAAAATGTTGCTATTCTGGGTGGCATCTGTGGCTCGAAGGAGTAGGGCGCTGGCCCCACAAGCTGAAGGTGGTGGATTCAAACCCAGCCCCAGCCAAAAACTACAAAAAAGAAAAAAAAAATGTTGCTATTCTACCAGTCATATAAATACAAATAAAAACAATTGGGTTTATCATTGTAAAACTGTTGAAATCCACAGTAGAGATGAAGATCTCGGGGTGGGAGAGTGGTACTGACAGTGAGAGTGACATCTGGGTTTTCAACATAAACAATGAAAGCTTAAATTATAAAGCTGGTTTCTAACATTCAGAAGGAAATGGAAGGAAGCAACAATTACAAAGGCGTTCCTGAAGAAAAGGAACATTCCAGTGGTCCCTACATTTATTGCCGTGGCCTTCCTCTTAGACAGAGTATCGCTCTTTCACCCTGGGTAAGGTGCTGTTGTATTACCCTAGCTCACAGCAACCTCAAACTCTTGGGCTCAAGCAATCTTCCCACCTCAGCCTCGCAAGTAGCTAGGTCTACAGGCACCCACCATGATGCCTGGCTAATTTTTCTACTTTTAGTGGAGACGGGAGTCTCCCTCTTGCTCAGGCTATTATTGGACTCCTAAACTCATGCAATCTACCCGCCTTGGTCTCCCAGAGTGCTGGGATTATAAGTGTGAGCCACTGTGCCGGACTTCCTTTAATGTTTTTAAGAAGCATTGTGATAGTTTTTTCCACAATAATATAAGGATGCATCAAAAAATGTTTAACCTACCCCACACAACACACAAATATAAATCCCACTGGATAAAATCTAATAGACAGAGTATAACAATAAAGAACACGAAGATAGACTCATTTTCTACTCGTGTTCTCGCCAGCCACATACACCAAGGGTGACAGGTGCGAACCCAGTCCAGGGCTAGCTAAACAATAATGACAACTACAACAAAAATGGCTGGGCATTGTGGTGGGTGCCTATAGTCCCAGCTACTTGGGAGGCTGAGGCAAGAGAATCGCTTAAGCTCAACAGTTTGAGGTTGCTGTGAGCAGTGAGGCCTCAGCACTCTCCAAAGGGAGATATAGTGAGATTCTGTCTTAAATTAAAAAAAAAAAAGAAGATATTTTCAAGTACTAGAAGTAAATATTTCTTAAGAAGGACACACTTGTGCTATGTAAAAAGACCGAATGAGCTGCCCCTGGCCAGGAACTCCCCCGACGACTGCGCAGGCTTCCACCTGGCACACACAGGGCCCCCGTAGGTCTGCCCCTGGCCAGTAAATACCCTGGCGCCCGTACAGCCCTATACCCCAAGCCTGCAGGGCTTTCGCAGGTCTGCCTTCTGCCAGGAACTCTGCCTGCAACCGGCAGGCCTCTGCAGGGTGGCCCACAGCCAGGAACTCCCCCGGCAACTGCCTGGCCCAGTACCCGTGATTGCCGGGCTACTGCAGGTCACCATCTGCAAGAGACACTGCCGGCAACCGCCAAGACTCTGCAGGTCTGCCCCCAGCCAGGAACTCCCCAGGCGACCACCAGAAGGGACCTTGCAGGCCCGTCCTGGCCAGTAAATCCCCTGGCGACCATGCGGACCCGCACCCGAGCCTGCAGGGCTTCAGCAGGCCTGTCTTCTGCCAATAATTCTAACTGCAATTGCTAGGCCTCTACAGGCCCACCCCAGACAAGGAACTCCCCAGGTGACCACCTGGCCCGGCACGCAGTGCTTGCTGGGCTTCCGCAGGCCCACTGTCTGCTACAGATTCTGCTGGCAACTGCAGGCCTCTGCAGGTCTGCCCCCAGCCAGGAATTCCCCTGGCAATTGTGGGCCTCTACCTAGCACCCGCAGGGCCCCCAAAGGCCAGCCCCTGGCCAGGGACAGTCCCAGTGACCGTGTGAGCCTCCACCTGGCACCCACAGGGACTCTGCAGGCCAACCTTCTGCCAGGGACTCCACCAGCAACTGCCAGACCTCTGGAGGCCTGCCCCTAGCCAGGAACTCCCCCAGCGACTGCCTTGCCCTGCTTCCCACACTTGCCAGGCTTCTGTAGGTCTACTTTCTGCCCAGGGACTCCATTCATGATCACCAGACCCCTGGCCAGAATCACTCCTGGTGACTGCTCGGGACTCTGCCTGGCACCCACGGGGCCTTCGCAGGCCAGCCTTATTCCAGGGACCCCACCGGCGACCACCAGGCCTCTCTGCAGGCTCACTGCCAGCTAAAACTTCCCGGACAATGGCACGGCCCTTTGCTGACTACTTGAAGGGTCAGATGCAAAGGTGAAAAACAATCATGGGGTGAAATTAATTAAAAAATTCTGGCAATATGAATAATCAGAATAGACCAACCCCTCCAAGTAATGACAAGGCAGACACGGCACAAGATCTCCTGCACAGGCAAATGGATGAGATGTCTGAAATTGAATTCAGAATCTGGATTGCAAATAAGACCAGCAGAATGGAGGAAAAGATGGAATTAGAATTTGAAGCAGTAATTCAAAAGATGACCCAAAAGATGTCTCAATTCAAACACAAAATGACCAAAGATTTTGACATATTGAGACAGGAAGTTTCAGCCCTTAAAGATCTGAGAAATTTAATAGAATCCCTCAGTACAGAATGGAGGAAGCAGAACAAAGGATTTCTGACATGGAAGACAAAGCTTTTGAATGCTTTCAAACCTCCAAAGAGCAAGAGAAATGGAAGGCAAAAACAGATCACTCTCTCAGAGAGCTCTTGGATAACTTGAAGAAAACCAATATTTGCCTCACAGGGATCCCCGAAAGTGATGAAGTAGAGACAGAATCTCTTATTCATGAAATTATGAAAGAGAACTTTCCAGACATGCCCAGAGATTCTGAAATTCAGATAGCAAACAGTTTCAGAATCCCAGCATGACTCAACCCGAATAAGATATCCCACAGGCACATCATAATTCAGTTCACTGAAGTAATTATGAAGGAGAAAATTTTGAAAGCAACCAGACGCAAGAAATCAATAACCTATAAGGGGAAGAATATTAGAATAACTGCAGATCTCTCTGATCAAACCTTTCAAGCTAGAAGAGAATGGTTATCGAATTTTAATCTCCTAAAACAAAATAACTTTCAACCCAGGATCCTGTATCCAGCCAAACTGAGTTTCATTTATGATGGAGAAATTAAACACTTTAATGACATCCACACGTTGAAGAAATTTGCTATAACCAAACAAGCTCTCCAGGATATTCTCAGACCTATCCTCGATAATGACCAGAATAATCCTCCAACGCAAAAGTAAACTCATCCAGAAACTTTTTATCAAATTTCAACTTCCATAACGAAAAGGATTAAAAATGTCCACTAGATTTTCTAAATATTTATTAATATTTTCAACTAATGTGAATGGTTTAAATTGTCCTCTAAAGAGGCATAGATTGGCTGATTGGATACAAAAATTCAGGCCAGATATCTGCTGCATACAAGAATCTCATCTTACCTTAAAAGAAAAATATAGACTCAAGGTGAAAGTGTGGTCATCTATATTCCAGGCAAATGGAAATCAGAAAAAAGCAGGTGTTGCTATCTTATTTGTAGATACAATAGGCTTTAAACCAACCAAAGTAGGGAAGGATAAAGATGGACATTTCATATTTGTTAAAAGTAATACAGAATATGATGAGATTTCAATTATTAATATTTATGCACCCAACCAGAATGCACCTCAATTTATAAGAAAAACTAATAGACATGAGTAACTTGATTTCCTCCAGCTCCATAGTAGTTGGAGATTTTAATACTGCTTTAGTAGTGTTGGATAGATCCTCTAAGAAGAAACTAAGGAAAGAAATTTTAGATTTAAACTTAACCATTCAGCATCTGGATTTAACACACATCTACAGAACATTTCATCCTAATAAAATTGAATACACATTCTTCTCATCATCCCATGGAACATACTCCAAAATTGATCACGTCTTAGGTCACAAGTCCAACCTCAGCAAATTTAAAATAGAAATTATTCCTTGCATCTTCCATAGACCACCATAGAATAAAAGTTGAACTCAACAATAACAGGAATCTGCAAGCTCATACAAAAACATGGAAGCTAAATAACCTTATGCTGAAGGATAGATGGGTCATAGATGAGATTAAGAAAGAAATTACCAAATTTTTGGAACAAAATGACAATGAAGACATGAATTATCAGAATCTCTGGGATACTGCAAAGGCAGTCCTAAGAGTACTGCTTAGTATTTATAGCACTGAAAGCCTTCCTCAAGAAAACAGAAAGGGAGGAAGGTAACAACTTAATGGGACATCTCAAGCAACTGGAGAAAGATGAACTTTCCAACCTTAAACCAAGCAGAAGAAAAGAAATAACCAAAATTAGAGAAGAATTAAATGAAATTGAAAACAAATGAATTATACAACAGATCAATAAATCAAAAAATTGGTTTTTTGAAAAGGCCAATAAGATAGATAAACTTTTGGCTAACTTAACCAGGAAAAACAGAGTAAAATCTTTAATTTCGTCAATCAGAAATGGTAAAGGTAATATAATAACAGACCCCTCAGAAATCCAAAAATTCCTCAATGAATACAAGAAACTGTACTCTCAGAAATATGAAAATCTGAAGGAAATTGACCAATACTTGGAAGCATGCCACCTACCAAGACTTAGCCAGAGCCAAGTGGAAATGTTGAACTGGCCTATATCAAGTTATGAAATAGCATCAACAATAAAAAATCTCCCTAAAAAGAAAAGCCCAGGACCAGATGGCTTCACATCAGAATTCTACCAAACCTTTAAAGAAGAACTAGTATCTATATTAATAAACCTCTTCCAAAATACAGAAAAAGTAGGAATACTACCCAATACATTTTATGAAGCAAACATCACCTTGATCCCTAAACCAGGGAAAGACCCAAAAAGAAAAGAAAATTATAGACCAATATCACTAATGAATATTTATGCAAAAATATTCAACAAGATCCTAGCAAACAGAAACCAGCAACACATCAAACAAATTATACACCA
>CAUYON010122720.1:0-17508 GCA_963573935.1 Arctocebus calabarensis | reverse complement strand
CTTGAGCCCAAGAATTAGAGGTTGCTGTGAGCTGTGATGCCAGAGCACTCTATCCAGGGTGATAGCTTGAGGCTTTGTCTCAAAAAATAAAAAATAAAAATAAAATAAATAAATATTTTGCAAGCATCTTTCTGCTCTTCCTTTGGGACCACCATTCAGTTTCATTGTATTCTTTCAGCCTATAAGTGATTTTCAGACCTTGTCTTTTATAGGATGTTATTAATTGCACAAGGAAACGTAAGATTACAAAAATATCTATTACATGGAGTGAGGTACATACACAAGCTCGAACAATTGAGTTCGAGAACTGGTCCTAGAAAAAGTGCTACATATCTCATTGCTGAATATTACCCCTTCAAAGGTAACCATAGTGATATTCAGTAATAAGGTGTGTAGGCTTTTTCCAGGATGAGTTTGGAAACTTGGTCTGACCTCATATGTCGTTTATTATCATTCTGATGCGGGAAAAAATTAGTATTCTCTGATTTTTTATAACATATAAAATATTTAACTTAAGTGTTGTTAAATTGAGCCTAGGGAATTTTGTTTCACGTTTTCGAGTCTCTTTGAAATGTATTTTAAGGGTGTGTAATCTGCCTTACTCGGTGCTTCAGAAGTTGCTGAATGAATTCTCAAAGGAAAAAGCGTTCACAAGAGGAAGTTTCTCATCTTTATCTCAGAGCATCGCGCATATGTGGAGCCTCTGTTTATAGAATCCTGTCTGGCTGTGGGTTCCAGCCAGAGCGAGCCTGGGCTGTCTGCATGTGCTAGCCCTCAGACTCCAGTCAGGGGTCACGCACACGAGAGGTCATTGTTAGAGGACACCACATTCTCTAGGACAGGCTGAAAGAGTACGGGTTTGGTTTTTATGTAATACACCAGCTTTAGAGGCCTGACAAATACAACAGCCTTCCAAGGACACAGTGACAGGTCCACCACCGGCAGGAGCAGTTTTTTCTGAAAATGCTTTCCGATGTGTCTGTTTTCTTCCTAGAGAGCTGCCTTCTGAAAACGGAACGAGTCTCTTTGGGGCTGGTGGCTTTATGCCTTATGGCTTTGCAGGAACTTTGGCTGGTGCTGCAACTTGCTTTTATGCCTTTGTGGGATTTGACTGCATCGCAACAACTGGTAAGAATGGCTTCCTGGCTCTTCCTAGAAGGAAAGGTGTTCCTTGAACGACGTGAGCACTAAGGTGTAACGGCCAGAGGGCCACAAAAAGAGGGATTTGGGCTGAGAAGGGCACTCATTGCACCAGCTGTAATGCCTACTGTATATGACAAAAAAAGCCTTAGTGCAAATAGCTGGGCCTTGGTTTCTGCATTGGTAAATTTAGGAGAGCAATACCGGCCACTCAGATAGCATGAGGATACCTAAGTGAATACATGCGAAAAATACTTTGCAAGCTATCGAATACTTTATAAACATTAGTTTTAATTACTAGCCTTAACCTTCTTCTTCTTTTTTTTTTTTTGAGACAGAGTCTCACTTTGTCACCCTCGGTAGCATGCCATGGCCTCATAGCTCACAGCAACCTCAAACTCTTGGGTTCAAATGATCCTCTTGCCTCGGCCTCCCAAGTAGGTGGTACTGCAGGAGCCCGCCACAACGCCTGGCTGTTTTTAGAGATGAGGTCATGCTCTTGCTCAACCTGTAAGCTCAGGCCATCCAACCCACCTTGGCCTCCCAGAGTGCTGGGATTACAGGCATGAGCCAATGCGCCTGGCCTATCCTTAACCTTCTATCCAGACATGCTATTACAAAGAATAAGGAATGATTCATAAATGTGCATAAACAAATGTTCATAAATTATGTCTTCTTTAGCTGGACAAAATACAAGGTGGTCATAAAATTGGAACTAGAGTTTCATATAAATAGATGAATTAAGTTTTACAGAAAGCCTTTGTATTTAAGGACTTAAAGAATGCCATAGCAGTCACTGAGTACCTAGAAAAAAATTTTTTCCCATGGGGCCATGGTGTTTCATTAGGTCAGGATAGGTCAAAAGACATGTGAGTTATGTGTGCTTCATGAGGCTCCAGGCTCAAAGCTTGCATGAGTTAAATACAACTCACGGCGTTAACATGTTAATATCTGTGGCTGAATCATTCCCCAAATGGATTAAGACTGCTGGTCTGTCTCTAAACACTTATTACTGCTGGTAAGCTATGGTGTGTGTGTGTGTGTGTGTGTGTGTGTGTTTCCTGGAATCAGGAGACTTCATGACTCTTCTCCCTCTGGAAATTGGATTGTTTTTTTTTTTGTAGAGACAGAGTCTCACTTTATCTCCCTCAGTAGAGTGCTGTGGTGTCACACAGCTCATAGCAACCTCCAACTCCTGGGCTTAGGTGATTCTCTTGCCTCAGCCTCCCGAGTAGCTGGGATTAGAGTCGCCCGCCACAACACCTGGCTATTTTTCTGTTTTGCAATTCGGCTGAGGCTGAGTTTGAACCCACCACCTTCGGTATATGGGGCCGGTGCCCTACTCGATGAGCCACAGGTGCAACCCAATATATTTTTTTTAATTCAATTTTTATGTAATAGCAACGTACCTTCAAGAAGAAAGGCAATTTCACATAAAATAGATGGATCAAGCTAAGAAAACAAAAGGAACAAAAGCAGAGAAGAATTACCATGGGGCAGAGGAAGAATTTCGTGCAGATTAAGTTCTTTACCTGTGAATGTTTGGTTTAAACACACAAATCTTCTGTTCGTGTTCCCGCAGGGGAAGAGGTCCGGAACCCTCAGAGAGCTATCCCCATTGGAATCGTGACTTCCTTGCTTGTTTGCTTCATGGCCTATTTTGGGGTCTCTGCGGCTTTGACGCTTATGATGCCCTACTACCTCCTAGATGAAAAAAGCCCTCTTCCTGTGGCATTTGAATATGTCGGGTGGGGTCCTGCCAAATACGTTGTTGCCGCAGGCTCCCTCTGCGCCCTGTCCACAAGGTACTTTGTGCTGCCTTTGGGGCGAGGGTGGTTGGGTCCTATAGGATGTAGGCAGTGTTTAATAATTGTTCTTCTACACTTTAAGAATATCCTGACATAAGGAGCATGTTATGCAACTAGGTGACTATGTATGTATTCCCTGAATTTGCTCCATTTGCTCAGAATTGCCATATTTCCTGAATCTGGTAAAAAAGAGAAAAAAAGAACAGCTATAAAAGAATCTTAAGTGTTTATAGAAACTATCCACTTCCACATCAGTTAAGAGTCAGATTTTCAAGGTGTTACTCGCAGTGAGTGCCAGAGACATCCTGAGACTGTGTGTGCACCATTCACATTTTCTGCTCTCTCTGCAAGTAACATTGAGTCTGTTTGAGTGGAAGCCCATGTGCTGTGTCACTTTTAAACACAGTGTGCTTTTTATTGTGAAATGCTGAGGCTTTTTCCACTTAGCCCCAATCAAAGTGAACTTGGTCTAGAAGTAGATACTATCATTCTTGATGGTGGAAATTCATGTAAAATCTACAGGAGAGGGGAAAGGTAGTTGAATCTCAAAGTGTTGAGGTTTCCGGTAACTGCTTGTTAAAACAAGTTACAGCTCATCTCCCGAGCTGCCCATTTCAAATTAACGTAGGATCATAAGGAAGACGTTTCATTATTCAACAGTGTTGTGCGGTGCCATAGGATAGAGTCTTCTTGCAAAGGGAAAATTACTCTTTCTGCCTGATCACTAATTTGTTAAAGGGAAAATAATTTTCTTGAAGTCTGAAATTAAAAAAAGAAATCTTTTGATATAATTAGTGACCTATTTTTTCCCTCAAAATTCCTTTTATTATTTTTTTTTCAAGATAATGTTAAGTAACCGTTAGACCTTTAATGTGAATACCTTCAAGTGATTTCCAAAGTCTGAACTGTGAAGATATCGCACCACCATGGCCTTGACAAAGATTCATCTGTGGCTGTTCTCAATTCAGCCTAATAAAAAAAAACAAAGAAACTGGAATTTTTTTTTTTGTTTTTTTTTTGAGACAAAGTCTCACTATGTCGACCTTGGTAGGGTGCCGCGGTATCACAGCTCACAGCATCCTCATATTCTTGGGCTTAAGTGATTCTCTTGCCTCAGCCTCCCAAGTAGCAGAAAATGAATTTTTAAAGAAAATATTTTACTCGTTTTCTCTTAAATCATTATATTTCATGACTAAGCAATATATGGAATGATAGCAGCCAGTAAACCCAAGTGATTAAAAACATTGTAAGCAAAAATTGTCTTACTAAACTTCACTGTCGCTTTCAATTTACACTTCTGTGTACTAAATTTACTGTTAAGTTAATCTTTTTTGCCTTTCTCTTGATTATCATATCATCCCGGTAATTATTACCAATCTGATCAAAGATCAGGCTATATGGGAAAAGATATTGGTACAACAAATATAAAAAGCATGTAAATGAATAAAAAAGATCATTGTTACTATGAAGTAAAATTACTTAAACTTATGTAATTACATATCAATTTAGGGATTTCATTTTCTGAATTATTGCCATTAAAAATACCTTAACGAGATTGGTTCGCTTGGGGTTTTCTTTGTAAATTCTTAATTACTTAATTTTAATTCAGTACTGATTGTGGGTACACACAGATTACTTGCAGTCATGTTTTTGTATATCTGCAACAGAATCATGAATAGCACAATGGTACATTTAGCAAATATTTGAAAATGCCCAATGATAGTGCATTTAAAGAACAATAAGATTTCATAATCACAGCTGTTCTGCTGAATTCTGTGTAATTGCCTTTTTTCAGTTCTAGGATGTAATTGTGCATGAATGTCTTTGCCATACTGCATGTGTTTGCTTTTTATCCAGTCTTCTTGGATCCATTTTCCCAATGCCCCGTGTAATCTATGCTATGGCGGAGGATGGGTTGCTTTTCAAATGTCTAGCTCAAATCAATTCCAAAACGAAGACACCAATAGTCGCTACTTTATCATCAGGTGCAGTGGCAGGTGAGAGAGCATTGACTTTTATTAAGAAAAGGGGGATCTTTGTCATCGAGGACTATGGAAAAAAGAGAAAGCTAGGCAGTTCTCTATTTGCGTTGACATGAAGTATGGTAACTCTTTTGTGACATGTTTCCTGTTCTGAATTTTTTGGTTCTGCACCTTAGTGTGTCCCAGTCTTGACTTGTGTTTACCTTTCTAGAATAATACGTAAAAGAACTCACATGTGGATTATGAATTTTTCTGTTCTAGTCTTCTGGGCTCTATGTTTCCTTTACCTCGAATTCTGTTTGCCATGGCCCGGGATGGCTTACTGTTTAGATTTCTTGCCAGAGTGAGTAAGAGGCAGTCACCAGTCGCTGCCACCATGACTGCGGGGGTGATTTCTGGTAAGCTTTATAAGCACAGGTTTCTTCAGCTTTGGACTGGAACGTTTTATTCGCATGCATAGACGGATAAAGAGGGTCTGCATGGTGTGCGTGTAAGTTAAAAAGAATCACTGATAAATTAGTACGTGCGCATTGGAAATTGTGGTGGTGGCGGCATCCTGAAGTTCTATTCTTCATTGACTATTTGGGGAATTTTCACTGTTTTGTCTTTTTAACCTTTTGAGCTTCTAACAGATATGCAAAGGGTTATCACGGTTCTTCACTAAATTAGATCATGGATTGCTTTTCCAATGAACTAGCATATCAAATTCTGTTATTGATGAACAAAATTGTAATTAAAGAATTGCTAAGAAGAAATATTAATTTTGAAACAGTGGTTCGATAGTTTTTTTTTTTTTTTTTTTGGTCCGGGGCATAAGTTGAATATTGGTAAATAATACTATATGGTATTTGAAAAGCTAATGTTTACCTATTCTTAATTAAGTATAAGAAACGTTAAAGATAATTTACAGCTGGCCCTTTTAGTTAGTGCCCTCAATCTGACCGGCATCCCTTCTCCTTGGGCCATCATGGTCCTTGAAGAGTTACTGACATCTAGATCCTTTCAAATCCTATTAGGAATCTATTTTTCCTTTCAACAGTTTTGGAACTTCAGTTAAGTCCAGAAGAAAGTCTGGATTGCCTACCATTTGGCATGTCATAATATCCACATAAAATACCTCTGGCCAGATTCTGATTCCATGCAGAAATTTTCAGAGATTCTGTAGAACAAGAGTGTTGCCTTAAAGATACTGTCAGAAGAAGCCAAAGAAAGATTGAGCAAGTCTCCTAGGTAAAATGAGAAACAACCTTGACAGTAGGAACTCAAGCCAAAATGATAATTTTGTTGAGGCTATGAATTGTTGGGAAATGAGGTAAGAGAAAGCTAATGCTCCATTATGTATAAAACAGAATTTTTTCGGGTCAGAAAGTATTTATTTCAAAGTTTCACTTTGTTAATATTTCCTAATAAACCTGGCACTTTATTAGACATAGGTTGGGAGGTCACATCAGTTATTCTCTCATGCTTAGTGTCCTCCTCCATAAAGTGAAGATTTCCCTAGATGACCTCAACACCATTTTAGTATTCAACAATACATCATAATATTAAAACTATTGTAGTTTGTAAATGTTTGTCGCAGAAGGACCACATTATCTTGTTTAATCCATAAAAACATATCTTTTTCTAGTGAAAACTTGCCTAGTAATACTCTGTATTTAGAATTTTGGAAAATGTATCCCTCTCCTTTATTCAGGAAGAATTTAACTTGGTGGTATAATAAGCTATTAAAATTAATAATTAAAAGTAGATAATTGGCTCGGTGCCTGTGGCTCAACAGGCTAAGGCGCTAACCACGTACACCTGAGCTGGCGGGTTCAAATCCAGCCAGGGCCCGCTAAACAACAATGGTGGCTGCAACCAAAAATGGCTGGGCATCGAGGCAGGCACCTGTGTCCCAGCTACTTGGGAGGCAGAGGTAGGAGACTCGCTTGAGCCCAGGAATTGGAGGTTGCTATGAGCTGTGATGCCAAGGCACTCTATCCAGGGTGATAGCTTGAGGCTCTGTCTCAAAAAAATAAATAAATAAATAAATAAATAAATAAAAGTAGATAATTATAATAGACCCCTTTTAAAAAATGCTGTAATTTTTTTTTTTTGTAGTTTTGAACTCCCCTACTTCAACTTTGCTTATTTTTAACTTCAGTCAGAGAGTGTGCATGAGTAATTCATTATTTTCTTGTCTCTTGGCTAACTTACTTAGCTCTCTGTGGGTCTTACAAAACTTCCTGAAATTTTAATAATCTAATGCATAAGGGTACTAGCAGGGAAGAGTTATTGAAGTAAAGCATACAATGTATTTAAAGAAACAAGGTCGGGTGGTGCCTGTGGCTCAGTGAGTAGGGTGCCGGACCCATATACCAGAGGTGGCAGGTTCAAAACCAGCCCCAGCCAAAAAATAAAAACTGCAAAAAAAAAAGAAAGAAAGAAAGAAGGTGATACTGTAAAAGTTGTAGAAGGCCTCTGCGGATATTGGTTGAAATAAATCTCTGGCTCTAAGCTAATAGTTCTACCCTGTCTGTAAGAGGGGAATAATCCTATTAGGTTAAACTGTGTGAAATTGCTGGGGGTTTGGAACAAAAATAGTCCAGTGCCAGCTATTTTCTATGGCTGAAACTAATAATTTCCTGTCTCATAGCATCATTGACTAAGGTAATATGAGATCGTAGGGACCCAAAGCTTGTATTGAGATCAGGAGCACCCAGGAATCGAACGTGGTATCTACTTAGGATTAGGGTTAAATTATGCTGGGGAACACGATGTGGTAAATTCAAGTTAATATTATTGCTAATTTGATGTTGCAATGGAGAGAACAATAGCTAGCTACCTTTAAACTATTCAACTATTTAAAGCATAATTTGCTTCTTAACATGATTTCCATCTGGTGTGCAGAACCATAGCCTACCTGGAACGTGTGGCTTTCATCCTGGTAGAATTTAGCCTATATCAAAAGCATAATGTAAAGGAAAATTATTTTATTTTCCTTTTTCAAAGTTAAGATAATTCTGAGTTGTATATGATATAATTCATAATACATATGGAAATTTAAATGATTATATAACGCCCCCAATGGAAGCTCTGTCTGTTTGAATGTTCTTAGCTAGCCAATGTTTCCTGGCAATGTTTTTTTTCTTCTGAAAGAACAGAGGAGAAAATATTCTTTTATATAATATTTGTCACTCGTTGTCAGGCCAAATATATTTTAAGTAATCAAGTAGAAAGTGCTTTGTACTCAACTAGAGAACTGAAGGTTTTTTAGTCTTACTAGCAGTTTACACGACCCAAAAAACATCTTGCTGTGAGTCAGATTTTTTTATACTTTGCTTCACTTAGCCTTGGTACTAAAAGCAAGTGTCTGTCGGTTGTCCCTGATTTGAAAGCTACAACTAGATGCAGTTTCATCCTGGGCCATTCACTTGACCCTTCTTTCCTTTTCCCAATAGCGGTGATGGCATTTCTGTTTGACCTGAAGGCGCTGGTAGACATGATGTCCATTGGTACTCTCATGGCCTACTCCCTGGTGGCAGCCTGTGTTCTTATCCTCAGGTGAGTTTCCAGGTGGGTCTGCAGCAGGAAGAACGTGAGTGCTCACCCTTCTTGCTTTCAAGGAGCTGACGGTCACACTGGGGCGAGAGACCAGATCCGTAAAAACAAAACCAGGGGAAGTGTAAGAAGCATGCCTGCTTCTTAGCAAGGAATCAAATAACAGTTTGATCATTAGTGACAGTTGGCCCAATCCTGTGATAGGTGGCAATTTCTCAGATTGTGTAAAGACACTTAAAAATTCCTTTTTCTTGTCCCGGTAATTCATTTGCAAGATTTTATGCTGAAGATTTAATCAGAGGCACACTTAGATGCATGTGAAGGATGTTTATAGAAAAGGTAATTTCCGGTTCGGTGCCTGTGGCACAGTGGTTACGTCGCCAGCCACATACACTGAGGGTAGTGGGTTCGAACCCGGCCTGGGCCTGTTAAACAACAATGACAACTGCAACAAAAAATAGCCAGGCGTTGTAGCAGGCATCTGTAGTCCCAGCTACTTGGGAGGCTGAGGCAAGAGAATCACTTAAGCCCAAAAGTTGGAGGTTGCTGTGAGCTGTGACACCACGGCACCTACCCAAGGGCGACATAGTGAGACTCTGTCTCAAAAAAAAAAAAGGTAATTTAATTAGTGAAAAAAAGAGAACTAAACTGAGTATCAATAGGAAGGTGGTTGGATAAATGAGGATACATGTACTCCTTGACTCTTGTACAGCAAATAAAATATTTACCTATATGGAGAAAAATAGATGAGCTTCAGAATACAAATCTACAGTACATATAGCTTCCAAAGTTATTTAAATGATCTGTGAACTTGCATGAGGAAATCATACATGTATATACAGAGAGAGAGAGTTACATTCACACCTGTATGCCTGAGTGAGATGGTACCAAAATGCTAACAGTGATTAACTCCAGATAGTGCTATGATATGTGATTTTCATTTTCTATGTATGCTTTTGAGGATTTTTTTTCTCAGCATATTTTTTTCATGTGGAAGAAAAATGTTACTTTCAAAAATAAGCAAAGGCTATTCAGAGGGCAAATGGGACACTCAGGGCAGCCTGGGGAGGAAGGATGACCGGAGGAGAAGTCGGCTGTTTTCTTGACGTGAACTTTAGAGGAAGAAAAGAAAATAAAGGAAAATGTCAAGCATGGGGTGGGGGAGTGGCAGAATAGCTGCATGAATTTGTCCATGTTAGAGTAGGGGGGTCAAGAGGGGAAATTGAAGGGGACGAGGCCAGAGAGACAGGTAGTGACCAGGCCTTTGAATGCGGAACGAGACTGCATGACATTGCAGCGGGGAGGTGCCTGGACTTTCTGCGCTGTTTTCATCAACTGCGTTTTCTGTGGGCATAGGTAATTCTGGTGCCCTCATCCCATAGTCACAATTGCCTCACTTGAAAATTTAACTTTATTCTGCATCTACTATAGAACTTTCTAATCGAATAGCGGCAGGTGCTTTACTGAAAAGGTCAGGGACCTGGCTGGGCCCTCTCAGGGGCCGGCATCCTGAGAAGGGCAGATTTACCACTCACCCTGCGACTCTGTGTGGAGTCCTATTTAGGGTTTTAGGTGCTGCTTCCTTTGGGCCAAGTGTCTGTTTGAGATTAAAGAGAGATATTTATTTGTGGATAGGTACCAGCCCGGCTTATCTTACCAGCAGCCCAAATATTCTCCTGAGAAGGAAGTGCTGGAAGCACATCCCAGCACTGCCTCCAAAAGCGAGTCCCAGGTCACCATGGTGCAAGGACAGGGGTCCATCCTGCAAACCCTCTTCAGCCCCTCCCTTCTGCCGACACAGCAGTCCTCGTCTCTGGTCAGCTTTCTGGTAGGACTCCTGGGTAAGTGCGCCTCTCTGCATGCCTTGCAGCGACCCAGATGTGAGTAGGCTGGCATGGTGTCAGAAACCGTCAGGGAGCCTCACGTTGCCCTAGAATGAGTAGCAACCAGCCCGATTCCTGAAAGTTCCACCTAAAGAGTCACCAGCAGATACGATCAGCTTTCTATCAGCAGGATAAATGGATCCATGTACTATCTTGATAACTGAAGAGGAGAGAAAGAAATTCCCCGAGGTGGGAGCAGCAGGGTGCAGGCTGGCAGTGTCTGTAGCTGTCAGGGGCTCTCTGTGGGCGCCTCAGGCCAATACTCCTCCCCAACTGAACAGGAACCCGCCGGATGGGGAGGCCCTGGAGAAGCTCCGTGTCCGCCCACCCACCGTTACATCATCAGTCTTGTTTTCAGCAGCATTTATTAAGCATCATCTGTGTGCCAGGCACCCTGCTGGGCAGTTGGGATGCTGAAAGAGCCCAGTTCGTGCTCTCACTGGGATTACAGGACAGGATTGTTGGTGACAAGCCAGGGAAGTACAGGTTTCTCCCAGAGCAAACAGGAGGGAGACAGCCTGAGTGGGAGGTGATGTCATTTCTCTGAAATGAGGAGAAACACTGCGAAGCATGTTAGGTGTTTACCCTGACAGTATGTGTAAAACAACCAAAATAGACAGACCTGCCACTTGCCGTGTGCAGAAAGGGGGAGCAGCGTCCCTCCATCGTGCGATACAGTTCGAGGACAGGTGGTGCCTAGGCAGCAGAGTAGGGCGGTGTCACCAGGCGGAGGCCAACGCCAGGAAGAGCAGACAGAGTCTCTTAAATCGCCCAATCAGCCAATTCATGGGGGAATTTCTTCTGTACTTTGCATTTGGCAAAGTAGATAGGCAAAGAACTTTCCCGCCCGCCGAGTGCGTGCGCTGAGCCGTCCGCGGGACTCAGGCTCCTGCTCACGTTCTTTTGTTCGCTCGCCGCCTCCGCAGCCTCTCTCATCCTGGGCCTGAGCGTCCTGACCACCTACGGAGTCGGCGCCATCGCCCGGCTGGAAGCCTGGAGCCTCGCCCTCCTCGCGCTGTTCCTGGTCCTCTGCGCGGCCATCGTGCTCACCATCTGGAGGCAGCCCCAGAATCAGCAGAAAGTCGCCTTTATGGTGTGTGCAGGGAGGGAGCCGGAGTGTGGTGTTCACTCGCCTTGTATTTTAGTTGCATGGGTTATTTCCAAAAGAAAAAATCATCTGCCGACTTAACCAGTGAGCCAGCGTGTGGGGATCCCTCGGCAGGTTCCTTTTGTCGGGTCTTCTCAGGCATCTGCGCCTGTGGCTCAGCGAGTAGGCCACCGGCCCCATATACCGAAGGTTGCGGGTTCAAACTTGACCTTGACCAAACTGCAAAAACAAAAAAATAGCCTGGCGTTGTGGCCGGGGCCTGTAGTCACAGCTACTCGGGAGACTGAGGCAAGAGAATCGCCTAAGCCCAGGAGTTGGAGGTTGCTGTGAGCTGAGATGCCGTGACGCTCTACCGAGGGTGACAGAGTGAAACTACAAAAAGTCTCTGCAAAAAAAAAACAAAAAACAAACAAAAAACCTTGAGTGTGCTCCTAGCGTATACAATTCCATGTAATAAAATTCAAATTTCTTGTTAAATCATCTGTTCTAAGAGCCAAACAGTAAAATATACGCATTTTATTTTTAGAAATACAGTATCCTCTAGCAAGGATTTAGTCTCACCTTCCTCTGCAAGTTGAAATCATCCTGTCCCAAGAGCAGGCTTTGGCCTGACAGGGGCTTCCTGGAATTACCTCCTGGAATAGTTGTGTATCCAGGGTTTCAGAAGCATGCCGCTTTGCTGTCTGAACTAAACCGTAAACCCCGAAGGAAACTTAAACTCTAATACCAATAGTAGCTTGATAATGATGCAGGTGTTAGCAGCTTCAATAAATCTCCTATTGCCTTAAGCTTCAGTAAATTAAATGCAATTCTCCTTTTAGAAATCTCTAGAAGCAGGGTTTTTGTTTGTTTGTTTTTTGTTTTTGCAGTTTTTGGCCAGGGCCGGGTTTGAACCCACCACCTCCGGTATATGGGGCCAGTGCCCTGGTCCTTTGAGCCACAGGCGCCACCCTCTAGAAGCAGAGTTTTTATTCAGGTTGTCCTTTCTGTAGGAAAACACAGTTACTGACAAAATGTGAGAGTGTGTAATTGCCACCGTGTTGAAGTAATTTGGGGAATACATTCCAAATGTGAATATATTCCGAAGGACTGTTTCCCCCCATAGGTTCCTTTCCTCCCATTTTTGCCAGCGTTCAGCATCCTGGTGAACATCTACTTGATGGTCCAGCTGAGTGTGGACACGTGGATCAGATTTAGCATTTGGATGGCCCTTGGTAGGTCTTTTAATATTTCAGCTTTCTGGACTTTGGCCCCCTCTCTCCTACTTGAAGTGCTAAGAGAAAGGCAAGTTCTCCCTTGTCCTTGAAATAAAGGCTTTTTTTTCGGTTTCCTCCTTTCCCAATTCTTAGACTATCTGAGAGCTGCCTTTACAAATGTTTTCAGATAACTTTTACAATTCAGATCTCCTAAGAATCCTGTAAAAAACCATGTAGATTCTGTTTTCTCCAATTTACAGGCGAGAAAAATAAAGCCCAGAAAAATACATTTCGTATCAACCCAAAACTCTCAACCAGTTTTCTAAAATAAAAGCTAAAACACACCGAATGCCTAGAAGGACACTTAAAACATTGTCTCCTGATCTGCACACAGGCATCCTGGCTGATGATCAGCAGTTGCTTTGAACACTGTCCTCTGGCCTCTTCTGGTGACAGTGACATGTGTGCAGCTTGTCCCTGTCCCCTTTGTCAGCTCAGGGCATGTTTTCCAGTCTGACCTTTCTGACACTCCACCACTTTTATTCAGGATGTGATTTGAGACTTTCTCCCATTGATCATTTTTTTTATAGTATTGAGTTTTGAGAACATAAAATGTAAACATTGTCTCATTCACACATTCCATAAAGTTTGGATCTGAAAAACCAAGAGGGCTATCCTACCACGAAAACATTTATCACGGAGGCCTTGTGTAGGGTATTTGTATTTGCATTTTATTCTTCTGAAATTGCACAGGCAGAGAAAGCGAGGAAAGCCATTAAGTTCTATATGCGTTTGAAAATTCCCTAATACATTAGGCTCGGTGCCTATAGCATAGTGGTTATGGCGCCAGCCACATACACTGAGGCTGGCGCGTTTGAACCCAGCCTGGACCTGCTAAACAACAATGACAACTGCAACAACAACAAAAATAACCTGGTGTTGTGGAGGGCACCTATAGTCCCAGCTACGTGGAAGGCTGAGGCAAGAGAATTGCTTGAGCTCAAGAGTTTGAGGTTGCTGTGAGCTGTGATGCCACAGCACTCTACTGGGGGCAATGTAGTGAGACTCTGTCTCAAAAAAAAAAAAAAAATTCCCACATGAAAACAGGCATGTCCTGACACTCCTGGTGACATCGATTTTTTTTCCCCTTCCCCAAAAGGTTTCCTGATTTACTTTGCTTACGGCATTCGACACAGCCTGGAGGGCAATCTGAGAGATGAAGAAGACGATGAACATGCTTATTCAGACAACACAAATGCGGCCGTGGAAGAAAAATCTGCCATTAAGGCAAATGACGATCACCAAAGAAATCTCAGTTTGCCTTTTATATTCCATGAAAAGATAAGTGAATGCTAACGCTTGCAGGAGCAGAGCTGGTGGCAGTTTTTACACACATATCCTACCCTGAGTAAACCACGAAGGATGTCGTTACCGTGCCAGGTTGTCCTGGGTGCTAGGACACAGTCTACACTGACGCATCTGGACAGCATCTCCCTAGATGGGGAGCTACACCCCGAAAAACCCAAGCCCTTTCCTCAGTGACGAACATACCCCAGTTGTGGGAGTGTGTGTGTATGTGTGTGTGTATATCTGTTTGGGAACATAAATGTTAAAAGTTGGTATTTTACTATGACTATGTTACATTTTTTTCAGTTGTCATTAATCGGTGGCACATACCGCACATGCTGAAATAGAGATAAAACACTGAATTAGAAAAGTTTTATTGGTGCCTTATCTGTAGTTGGGGGAAATAATGATTGCTTTTCCATATTAGGCTTCGTTGATGTCAGCGTAGAACATGCTAAAAATGCAGTTACCTATGACGGGGTCATGGCCTCTATTACTGATCAGATAAATATGAGGCCTTCACCAACTGGGAAGGATGTTCCCCCTCAGCCCACCCAGGGACTTGACACTATGATCTACGTGGGACCCTTTAGACTAAAAAGGAAAGGTGATCTCCGTGACCAGAAAGCTCGCATGAGTAGCCATGATGCTGGTGTGTTTGAAGATGGCAGAATAGGACGTATACTTGGATTAGTAGACATCAAAGGGCCTTTTTTAAAAAAGTCATTTAAAATCAGCCAATAGGCTCTCCCAGATCACACAGTTGGTGGAATGACTCATACTTGTTCCATTACTTAATAACTAAATCACAGTTAGGGCTTTTTTAACCTGATCAGGCAGAGTTCACTCCTTTGTTTCTATTTTTATTTTATCTTTTCTTTTTTTTGAGACTGAATAGTACCTACACAGCCAACTATATCTTTACACAAAAGACAAAAAGGTTAAGAGAGATAAAGAAAATTCCCCTATTCTGATATATATTAAAATGACTATTCAGATAATACAGGACATTTGGCCTAATTTAAGGGACTCAGATCTAATTTGCCTCAGTCCTTTTCTTTTGGAAACATTTAAGGGGTGTTTTTTCCGCCTCCCTGCCCCCTATAAATTGTTCAGCACTTTTTATTCCTTTTTCTTTAAATGGCCACACTAAGCCTATTAATACAAGCTCCACGGCTCGGTGCCTGTGGCTCAACCAGCTAAGGTGCCAGCCACGTACACCTGAGCTGGTGGGTTCAAATCCAGCCCAGGCCCACCAAACAACAATGATGGTTGCAACCAAAAAATGGCCAGGCTTTGTGGCAGGTGCCTATAGTCCCAGCTACTTGGGAGGCGGAGGCAAGAGACTCGCTTGAGCCCAGGAATTGGAGGTTACTGTGAGCTGTGATGCCACAGCACTCTACCCAGGGTGACAGCTTAAGGCTTTGTCTAAAAAAAAAAAACAAAAGCTCCAGTATTCTGTAATAACCCAGCAGTGATTGGGAAATCAAATGTTTTGTTTAAAAACAAGATTATTTAAAACTTCAAGGTGAAAAATTAGTATACAGCTGCAATTTAATTTGGTTAAACCCAGTAATTTTTGTATATGAGTAAATTTTTAGTTGTAAGATTTCTAATTGCTATTGTTTCACCTTTTGGGGTTCCCCAGTAGTGGACTATTTATCTACAGTGTGTTTTACTTCTCATGAATTCTTTTTTTGCACAAATAATTAAATAGTTCATTAGATAAGGCCAGAGGCTAGACATCGATAGGGGGGTGACATCCAGGATACCGTGGTGAAGGTTACCAAGCATGCCAGCTGACATATCCAAAGGCAAGGACAGCATTTGTTTTCTCTTGTTCTTCCAAGAGGTGAGTTATTTTATTGATGCCATTAGCACATTAATTGCCATGGAAATTATAATTAACTTACACTAATTTTGAGCCCGGGGCCTTGTGAAGCATATATAACTCACGTGTCTCTCTTGACCTAATAAAACATCGTGGCCCCAAGGGGAAAAAAAAATTCTTTGTTAGTGGCAGTCAGTGTGTTAAAAAGCAAATTGTGGTTTTGAATCATCAAGAGTTTATTGCGATTAAATGTCAGATAGACAGGCGGAAAGGCTGGGTTTCTGGCTGCTCGTGCTGTGGCATCCCTGACACAGAACTAGTTACTGACATTCCACAATTTCCAGGGTGCACGTGGTAAAATCTGAAGCCCAGAATTCTCTTTTAAGCTGCATGTTTTACTGAAGAGAAGGAGTTGGAGAATCAAGAGGTAAAATATTTTGATAAGGCTGCGGCATGATCATGAATCCTTGTAGCAAGGCACTGAGAACGTTTTTTATTCTGTATTAATCTAGAATTGGCCCATCATGCAGAAAACATGAGCAATTTTATATTTGAATCTTTTACTTTTACAAAATCAAGAAATGTACGTAGAATGTGATAGACAGCTAAAGCTATCATGCCTACTATATTTAGTTAGAAGCGGTAGTTAAAAATTACATTTCCGTCAACATGTTTTGCAAACACAAATATGAAGAAATGCTTTGGCAGTGACTGTGCCTTTTTCTTTTCTGTGAAGACACAAGTGGATGTGCGTGTCTGGGTGTAAACACAGTTACATATGGAGGTGTGAGTTTGTACATGGATGTGTGTGTATTTCAGATGTCAGTGTGCATAAGTTGGGTTTATGATGGGCTTTGGAGATGATATTTTTATGTGGGCAAAACACCCAGCTATTGTGAAGAAAAATTAATGTTATATGTTGATAGATACGCTTATACAAAATTTTTAGGTTTTAAACTATTTTAAAATGTACAACAATTTTATATGTATATTTTCCATAGATTCCTTAAGACATATTTATAAAGTTTCTAAAATGAAATCACTAAACCCTAGTGCATTATAACAGGTGCTTTATAATCGGAAATGGGTGGGGGGTGGTAGACATTTGGATTTGTCCATTCACGTGTTTCTGCAGCACTTTTTCTGACCTATCTGTTCTGATCCGTGTTTATTAGTAAAAGCCAGTAGTACCACCAGTTCATTGCCCCCCCTCTTTTCCTACATTGGAATTCGTAAGTTTTGAACAAAATGTTTTTGCTTTCTTAGAATTACCAGAATGTTTTGTATAGACTTGACTAGTGATCCATCCAACTTACATAAAGTCTTCTCCGGAAATTAAAAAATACACATGCATATTCTTTGAATTATGACTGAGTAGAAGCAGCTTAAATTACTTTTTTACACTAGGAAATACATTTTCAACAATTTTAGTGAGGACTTCTCACAAGAGCACCTTCATTTTATACTCTTTTAAAAAAAAGAATGGCTGGCTCAGCGCCTGTGGCTCAGCTGGCGGGTTGGAATCCAGCCCAGGCCTGCCAAACAACAATGACGACTGCAACCAAAAAATGGCTGGGCATTGTGGTGGGAGCCCATAGTCCCAGCTACTTGGGAGGCAGAGGCAGGAGACTCGCTTGAGCCCAGGAACTGGAGGTTGCTGTGAGCTGTGATGC
>CAUYON010122714.1:0-23031 GCA_963573935.1 Arctocebus calabarensis | reverse complement strand
CCTGGGTAGAGTGCCGTGGCATCACAGCTCACAGCAACCTCCAATTCCTGGGCTCAAGCGAGTCTCTTGCCTCTGCCTCCCAAGTAGCTGGGACTACAGGCGCCCACCACAACGCCCGGCCATTTTTTTGGTTGCAGCCGTCATTGTTGTTTGGCGGGCCCGGGCTGGATTTGAACCCGCCAGCTCAGGTGTACGTGGCTGGCGCCTTAGCCCATTGAGCCACAGGCGCAGAGCCTTTTTTGTTTATTTTTGAGACAGAATCTCAAGCTGTCACCCTGGGTAGAGTACTGTGATGTCACAGCTCACAGCAACCTCACACTCTTGGGCTTAAGCCATTCTCTTGCCTCAGATTCCCAAGTAGCTGGGACTACAGGTACTCACCATAATGCCCACCTTTTATTTTTTTGTAGTTGTCATTATTGTTTTAGCTGGCCCAGGCTGGGTTTGAACCCGCCACCTTGGTGTATGTGGCCAGCACCGTAAGCACTGTGGTACAGGCACTAAGCCAGATTTCCTTAATTTTTTTTGTTTGCTGGAGAAAATCTCTATTTTTCCTTTACTTTTGAGGGGTAATTTCTCAGGAACAGAATACTAGGTTTGGGGTGTTTTTTTTTTAATGTTGGAGATTCATTGAGGGTACAAGAAACCAGGTTACACTGATTGCATTTGTTAGGTAAAGTCCCTCTTACAATTTTGTCTTGCCTCCAAAAAGTGTGTCACACACCAAGACCTCACCCCCCTTCCTCCTTCTCTCTCTCTGCTAGAATACTAGGTTGTAATATTAGTTTTTTTCTCTCGACACATTAAATATGTCACTGCTATGGGTAAACATTTTTCCTTTTGACTTCTTTGGGGATTCTTTATCGTAAGTGCTCTGGAATGTGGATATGATATGCCTGGGTGTTGTGAATTTGGTTTTTGTTTGTTTTGTTTGCATTTATTCTGCTTGGTGTTCTCTGAGCTTCCTGGATCATGATTTGGCATCTGACATTAATTTGGGGAACTCCTCAGTCATTGTTATTTCAAATATTTGTTCTGTTCCTTTCTCTATTTCTCCTCCTTCTTGCATTTCCATTACAAATGTTTACACCTTTTGTAGTTGTCCCACTGTTCTTAGATATTCTATTCCGCGTTTTTCTGTTTGATTTTCAGTTTTGAGAGTTTCTATTTACACATCCTGAAACTCAGTGATTCTTTCCTGAACTGTGTCTAATCTACTGATGAACTCATCAAAGGCAATCTTTATTTCTGTTATAGTATTTTTGATCTCTAGCATTTATTTTTAAAATAATTTTTAAAAAGTGTTTAGAGACAAAGTCTCTAAACCTTCATTTGAAATATAAGGGAATGGAACAATTCAGAACTGCTGAGTTAATCTTTTATTGTGCACCATTGTCTCTTTTTTTTTTTTTTTTTTTTTTTTGAGACAGAGCCTCAAGCTGTCACCCTGGAAAGTGCTGTGTCATCACAGCTCACATCAACCTTCAATTCCTGGGCTCAAGTGAGTCTTCTGCCTCCACCTCCCAAGGAGCTGGGATTACAGGCGCCTGCCACAACGCCCAGTCATTTTTTGGTTGCAGCCATCATTGTTGATTGGTGGGCCTAGGCTGGTTTCAAACCCACCAGCTCAGGTGTACGTGGCTGGAGCCTTAGCCCGCTGAGCCACAGGCACCGAGCCACCATTGTCTCTTTTTTTGAGACAAAGTGTACTCTGTTGGCCAGGCTAGAGTGCCCTGGTATCAGCCAAGTTCACAGCAACCTCTAACTCCTCGGTTCGAGTGATCCTCCTGGCTCTGTCTCTCAGGTAGCTGGAACTACAGGTGCCCACCACAACACCTGGCTAGTTTTTTCTATTTTTAGTAGAGATGGGGGTCTCACTTTTATTCAGGCTGGTCTCAAACTCATGAGCTCAAGGGATCCTCCACCTCAGCCTCAGAGTGCTAGGATTACAGGTGTGAGCCACAGTGCCCAGCCTTATTTTATCTTCTTTTATATTTTCAAAAGAAAATCTTTAAGAAAACTAGGAATAAGAAATACTAAACTCTGCTCAGTGCCCGTAGCACAGTGGTTACGGTGCCAGCCACCTACACCGAGGCTGGTGGGTTCAAATCTAGCCTGGGCCATCTAAACAACAATGACAACTACAACCAAAAATAGCCAGGCATTGTGGTGGGCACCTGTAGTCCCAGCTACTGGGAGGCTGAGGCAGGGGAATTGCTAAGCCCAAGAACAGGAGATTGCCGTGAGCTGTGACACCACAGCACTCTACTGAAGGTAATAGAGTGAAACTGTGTCTCAAAAAAATAGTTGAAAGTCACTGGTATAGAGTAATACCCTTACATTCTAGAGTGAAGTAAACCTCATAGTTTCCATGTTCAATTAAATGCTTGATGGTGTTTATGCCAGAAGAAGAATTAGGGCCACCTCTCTAACACTGACACCGTCTATCATATTATAAAAAATATTAGCTAGAATGAAAACAAACTTGGGTTGCTAGTCAGAATTACAGATCCATCTACGGTCCAGCATAGAAGTTGAAAAAGATTGGAGAACCACTCAAGTCACAGTTTTGAAGCCTCCATCCCACGGTATTTATGGAAGAGGTCCTGCCCAGGATGTGTTTGTACTTAATTTATCCCCAACTGGAATGGGCTCAGTGACGTAAACTGTCAGTTTTCAGAAGGCGAGCAGGAAAAATTTAACCATGAAAAGGATGAAACAGGACAGTGGAGAGCAATCTGTCAGTAAGAGAAGAGTGGAGAGCACTAAAATACAGAACGGCGAACGGAGTCGCAAAGAGTAATATTAACCCGGCTTCCCTGTGTTTCAATTCTCACTCTCCAAACGCCAGATTAGGTAAGGCAGTTTAATAAAGGAAGAAAAGAAACAATACACACATACATTTAGGAGATCGTAATCAGAGCAAGATTTTGAGGTAGAGAGATCACATAGTTCTCCAGGAAAGAGCCTTGGAGGGGGTGGACACGGCCGCCTCCTTCCCGCTCCGGCTCCTGCCCACCAGATCTGCAGCACAGCCCGGAAAGGGGGCAGTTAATGGACTAAGGTGAAAGGCCCAAGGTGAAGGCCTTTGCCTGTAGAATAGTAATAAGTTTATTCAAATAAATAAAATGGGAATGAAAAAGATGGCAGAAAGAGAGGGAGAAGACAGAGGGGGAGGAGAAAGAGACAAAAAAAGACAAGAGAGAGAGAGTGGGGGGGGGGAAAGCCGATACTGCTAAGGCTTGTTGTAAAATACAAAAGTGGATAAAGGGGAAAAAAAGGTCAGGACCATCTGCTACATACACTGCTAGGCTAACGGAAATAAAAGAAATCAAAGCATGCTAATTACATACACATTAATACTTTCTACACTCAAGCATTATAATGGTCAAAGACTTTTAATTCTAGAAATAGTTTTACAAAACAGAATATCTTATTTTGATAGTTTTAATTAGCTCACAATCCAGGGGCATTTAGACTCCAAACCTTACCAGATATTCCTGCAGCATCGTGGCTGGCATTGCTGTGTGTATGTTGAAGACGTCAGAATGAGGGGTCTAATTCTGGGAGGTCAAGGGGCCTCAATAAACTAAGTCCTAATCTAAGAAACCATAGAAATATATAGATTTGGTTTTATATGTTTATGTGAGATGTTTTCCTTTCAGGCACAGATACAATAAATATTGTTTACTTTCCTCTTCAGGTTAATTAATAAGCCTTTTCTATAGCTAATTAAATACAAAGGGCAGGGGAGGGAACAAAGAAAAAGATTCAGAGCATTACGTATTGAAAGTAAATTTGTCCTTCAATGTGAAAAAATTTCTGTTACACACCACAGTAACGGGATAAAGATCGCATGATTGCTTTAACAGGTATAGAAAAAGCATTTGACAAACTTTTCATGATAAAAGTCTGAAAAAGGAGCAATAATAGAAAATTAGCTCAAAGTGCAGAAGGCTAACTGGAAGTCCCATACTTCTTTTCACCACACTAGGTCAAGTCCAAGCCAGAGTTATTAGACAAAAAACAAACAAAAACACATTGAAATGATAAAGAATGTCGATTTCTAAGAGTGCTTACTGTAACAAAAAACACATTTAAAGCACATTTTAAAAAATAAACAAATCTGCCAGATAGAGGGATTTGTTTCCAAGTTTTGTGTGTGGGTAGGAGCCAATTTACTATACTGAAGACAAAGCCATAACACAGTGGCTTTACAATGAAAAAAAAATAATGACTTTAAACCATTGTCGTTTTCACAAGTGTCACTACTTTTCACTTATCATAAATACTACCTGCTGCTTAATACTCTGATTAGAGATGGATTTTCAAACAAAGTCAAATTTAACTATTTAACTAACTACATTTCTTACCCTGGGATTTCACACTCAGAGCACATTTGGATATATTGTTGCCATGTTAGAGGACAATGCCTCAGCATGATAAGAGAGATATTTATTTTTCGAATAAGATACTGCTGTAAAGCAATATATGTAAAGGAACTAAGTAAGCTGCACAAAATAGAATATTGCTAAAGGAAAGATTAAAAGGCTATAAAACCTTTTTTTTTTGGTATTTTAAAATGAGAGATAAAACATTGGATCATCTCTGAATTTACTTCCTCCATACGCATAAGAAATGCATGCTGGAATGTCCTGTCAATACTGTATTTCTCAGGGCTACAGAAAATACAGCTTACACATTCCAGTTTGGGTATTTTCAATATAGATTTTAGTAAAACCATAATTCCAACTTTGATCCGATGGATGAACTACTTTCATCCCATGTCAGACCAAAAAAAGTACTTCCCCTTCATTTTCAATCTAGAATTAGTCTTTGTTTCCCAACTTCTTGATATGGCCAATTATTTTAAAGGATTCGCCAATCCTTTTAAAGGATTCCCATCTATTGTTACCTATTAAATCAAACTATGTAAAGTTTACTTTAGTTGTCCATTTTGAAACTACAAATTTTGTCAGTAAAACAAATCAAATTGGCATTGCTGACATTTGTTAGAGACTAGAGCTAGAACACTACCCAGTATTTCTTCAGTTGGCTAACTGAAAATTCTGCCTTTGCTTGCCTGAGCACAATGTGGTCATGCCAACCCAAAGATAACACTGAAAGACCAGTTTCATACCTCTGTCACACCTATTTATGACAAAAATTCTATACCTGGTTTCTTGATAATTTCCATTCCTGTCAAATCAGAGCAATAGGTATCATTAGAACAAGAACATAAGGTCAAAATCAGCAAATTCCCAAATCACTGTGTATCTATCGAAAATCAATACTACTGACTTTACGGCAAGTCACTGCAGAGTGCGTGATTGAACAATGCAGTCCATAAAATAAATGCTCAAGTAGAACCAGATAACTACTAAAGCCAAGTGGCTAAAAGGAGCTGGCAGAAAGAAATGTCCTTCAAAACACAAACTAAAGCGTCCTGCTCAACAATTGGCCATACCTATCTTCTAGAGTAATGAGGCAACAGCAAGATAAGCATGCTGTTATTAGAAAAAAAAAATAACGAAATAGATGGTTCTTAGAACAGACTGATTTTTCAGGAACCAGAAATTAAGGAAAACAGTGAAATCACGACAATGCGTTGGAAATCACCACCACAGCAGAACAAAGGTATGTGCTGCGCTGGTACGCGGGGTCCAGGGACGATGTGTCCTGTCTCCGAGGCTGCGCCTCCATTCCTCCAGCCCACCACCCTTCCCCTCTCTTGGTAGTCTCTGGACCGGTGTTCCTCAACTTGTTTTTATCTAGTGGCTCACTTGAACCTATAGTTAAACTTCTGTGGCACACTTACATTGATCCAAAAAAAAAAAAAAAAAAAAAGTAAATAAAAAAAGAATATACCTACTCAGCTTTGAACTTTTGAACATAATTTAATAAATTATCTTTAAACATTTTTGTGGCACACCTAAGATCCTCTCACGGTGCACCGGTGTGCCACAGCCCACGCAGTTGACAACCACTGCTTTATAGCAATGAACTGGATAAGCTATTCCTCACGATAGGGGCTACTACAGATTCTTGTTTTTTTGCACATTTAATGAGAAGCTCCATGCAAACCAACGAAGATCTTTAAATCTTGTTTTGTTTTTTTTTTTTTTTTTTCAATTTACTTATTTTTATTTCTGAATATTATGCGCTACATTTTGGTAACCACAATTTGCTTTTGCATATTTTAAGTCAAAGGTAAAGTGTGTCCTTCGTGCACAGAGTGTACATTATGCTCGCTACGTGTGAATTTACGCAACCCCCCCTCCCCACTGGTTTTCCGTTTAGATTTAGTTCCTTAAGTGCACATAATATTAATTGATTAGTTCCAGTTTAGTACTGGGTACATGTGGGGTTTGATTTTCCATTCTTGTGATGCTTCACTTGGAAGAGGAGGATCCAGGTCCCTTCAAGGTGTTAGAAAACAGAGTAGCTCACCATCTGTTCTATGGCTGAGTGGTCACATATACCATGTTTTATTAATTCATTCGAGTATTGATGAACGCATCAATACATGCTCCTGTGTTGTTTCCACATCTTTGCAGCTGTCAATTGTGTTACAATAAATACTCAAGTGCAAGCACTTTTTTTATATAACGTCTTTTGTTCCTTTGTGTAAATACATAGTAGTGGGGTTGCTGGATCAAACGGTATGTCTACTATAGGTTCTTTGAGGTGTCTCCATACTAGTCCCCATGGAGGCCGAACTAGTTGACAGTCCTACCAATGGTGGGCAAGTGTTTCTTTCTCTCCACATCCACACTAGCATCATTTGTTCTGGGACTTTTTTGATAATAGCCATTCTCACTGGAGTTAGGGGACATCTCATTGCAGTTTTAATTTGCATTTCCCTGCTGATTAGAGGTGTTGAGCATTTTTTCATGCTTTAGTTGGCCACCAGTCTATCTTCATGTGAAAGGCTTCTGGTCATGTCTTTTGCCCACTTTTTAATGGGGTTGTTTGATTTTTTTTCTTGCTGATTTGCTTGTGATCCTTATGGATTTCGGTTACCAGCCCTTTACTGAAATATAACTTGCAAATATTTTCTCCCATTCTGTAGATTCTCTGTTTGCTCTACAATTGTGTCCCTGACTGCACAGAAACTTTCTGAATTTGATCAGGCCCCATTTGTTAATTTTTGCTGTTGCTGTGATTGCTTTTGTGGACTTCTTCATAGATTCTTTCCCCAGGTCGATAGCCATACAGTATTTTCCAACATATTCTTCTAGAATTCTTATTTTTTCATGTCTTAGGTTGTTAGTTTTCTATTGTGAATTACATTTTGTGAGTGGTGAGAGGTGCAGATACTGATTGAGCCTTTGTGCGTGCCTATCCACTTTTCCCAGAACCATTTCTTAAATAGAGATTGTTTTCCCACCAAATGATATTGTATGCTTTTTTCAATGATTATATGGGAATATGAGGGTGTTTTCATAGCTGGATTTTCTGTTCTTATCCATAGGTCTATGCTTCTGTTTTTGTGCCAGTACCATGCTATTTTGGTTACTATAACCTTATAGTATAGTTTGAAATCTGGCAAAGTAATTCTCCTAATTTGTTCTTATTACAAAAGGTTGCATTGGTTATCTAGGATCGTTTCTGATCCCTTACAAAGTGTAGAATTATTTTTTCCAAATCTGCAAAAAATGATGTTCATATTTTAATGGAAATTGCATTGAACCTGGCAATCACTCTGGGTAGTGTAGACATTATAACAATGTTGATTCTGCTGATCCATGAGCACAGTGTGTTTTTCCATCTGTTTTCATCCTCTGTGATTTTTTTCCCTCAGTGTTTCATTGTTATCTCTGGTATATCTTTCACTTTCATGGTTATGCATCTTCCTAGCCAGGCTCAGTGGCTCATGCCTATAATCCAGAACTCAGGGAGGCCAAGGTGAGTGGATTGCCTGAGCTCATAGGCTGGAGATCAGCCTGAGCAAGTGTGAGACCCCATTTCTAAAAAATAGCCAGGCGTTGTGGTGGGTGCCTGTCATCACAACTACTCAGAAGGCTGAGACAAGAGAATTGCTTGAGCACAAGAGTTTGAGGTTAGTGTGAGCTATGATACCATGGTACTCTACTGAGGGTAACTAAATGAGTCTCTGTCTCAAAACAAAACAGAACAACAACAAAAGCATATTCCTATTTTCTTTTCTTTGTTGTTACTATGAAAGGTTTTACCTCTTTGATTTGATTCTCAGCTTGACTGTAGTTGGCATATAAGAAAGCTCCTGTTTTGTGTACATTGATTTTGTAAACTGGACTTTGCTAAATTTATCAATCCTAGGACTCTCTTGGTTAAATCTTTGGAGTTTTCTAGATGCAAAATCATATCATGATAGTTTGATCTCCTTTTCCCCCATTTGGATGCTCTTTATCTCCTTCTTTTGTTTGATTAATCTGGCTAGGACTTCCAGTACTATGTTGAATAGAAGCTGTGAACTTTGTCTGGTTCCAGTTCTAAGTGGGAATATTTTCAGTTTTTCCCTGTTCATTATGATGTGGGTATGAGTTTATAATACACAGCATTTATTATTTTGAGGTAAGTGCCATTTATACCCTTTTTGTTAAGTGTTCTCATCACAAAAGGGTACTGAATTTTGTCAAAGGCTTTGTCTTCATTCATTGAGAAGATAATGTGCTCTTTGTTTTTGCATCTATTTATGTGGTGAATTACATTTATAGATTTGCATATGTTGAATCATCCTTGCATCTCTGGGATGAAGCCCATTTGGTCACGATAATTTTTTTGTATGTGCAGCTGAATTTGGTTTGTAAAGATTTTATTAGAATTTTTGAGTCTATATTCATAAGACATAGTGGTCTGTAGTTTTCCTTTCCTGGCTTTGGTATCAAGCTGATATTGGCTTTGTAGACTGAGTTGGAGGAATTCTTTTCTTCTTAGTGATATAGAATAATTTCTGCAGTACAAGTACAAGTTCCTCTTTGTAATTTTGGTAAAATTCTGGTGTTAAATTATCTGGTCTGAAACTTTTTTTGTTGGAAACTTTTTATTTTCTTCGGGGATTCTATTTCATCTTGATTGAACCTAAGGAGATTATGTATTTCTACGATTTTGTCTATCTCTGCCATTTTTTTCAAGTTTATGATTATTTTTATAGTATTCAGTGATAATATTTTGTATTTCTTTTCTTTTCTTTCTTTTTTTTTTTTTGTAGAGATAGAGTCTCACTTTGTCACCCTTGGTAGAGTGCCATGATGTCACAGCTCACAGCAACCTCCAGCTCTTGGGCTTAGGTGATTCTCTTGCCTCAGCCTCCCTAGTAGCTGGAACTACAGGCACTCACCAATATATTTTGTATTTCTATGACATCAGTTGTGCTTTTTCATTTTTAAATGATTTTATTCGAGTTCTTTCTTTTCTGCTTCTGGTTAATCTAGCAACAGGGTTATCAATTTTGTTTATCTTTTCAAAGAAACAACATTTTGCTTCCTGAATCTTCTACAGGAGAAGGTTCTTTTGTTCTGTATTTCATTTAGTTCTGCTCTGATCTTATTTCTTTTCTTCTGCTGGGTTGGGTTTGGAATTGGTTTGCCCTTCCTTTTCCAGTTCCTTCAGATGATCCCTTAGCTTATTGATTTATCTTATCTTTTTGGATATGGGTATTTATAGCTATGAGTTTTCCTTTCAGGACTGCTTTTGCTGTATCCCACAGATTTTGATAACTTGTGTCCCTACTATCATTCAGTTTCAAGAATCTTTTGATTTCCATCTTTATCTCCTTTTTTTTTTTGAGAGAGAGAATTTTACTTTGTTACCCTCAGTAGAGGGTCATGGTGTCACAGCTCACAGCAACCTCAAACTCTTGGGCTGAAGTGATTCTCTTGCCTCAACCTCCCAAGTAGCTGGGACTACCGGTGCCCATGATAACACGTACCTATTTTTAGAGATGGGGTTGGTTTGGAACCTGTGAGCTCAGGCAATCCACCTGCCATGGCTTCCCTGGTGCTGCGATTATAAGTGTGAGCCACCACACTGTCTTTATCTCCTTCTTGATACAAGGATCATTTAGCAACAGGTTGTTTTGTTTCCATGACTTTGAGTAGGGATGAGGATTTCTCTTGGAATTGGTTTCTATTTTATTCCATTATGGTCTGAGAAGAATGTACAGTATATTTTCTCTCTCTCTTTTTTTTTAATTTGTTGAGACATGTTTTGTGGCCTAGAATGTGATCAAGCTTAGAGAATGATCCATGGGTTGATGAGAAGAATGTATATTCAGTAGTTTGGGATTTGAATTATCCTTAAGTATCTGTTAGGCTCATTTCTCCTAGAGTGACATTTAGGTCAGTTGTTTATTTTCTACCTGGAGGTTTTATTCCATTTGTTAGTGGGGTATTAAACGTCTCAGAAATTATAATGCTGCTAGTTATCTTTTTTTTAATCCTTTTGTTTAGATCAAGTAGTTCCTTCTCAATAAATCTGCAGCAACATGCGCAGACACAGTCCACTGTATATATGATCTACCTCTTTATGAAAAAAAATTATTTCTGCATTTAAGACTATGTTGGGTGCATAAATTGATTATTACTTATTCTTGAATTGTTCCCTTTAATTCAGGGCCAGTAGGTCTGGACGGCTCCAGGTCCTTGCTGGAAACTCTCCTGCCTAATTTCAGTAAGGAGGATGCACTAGAATGGTTCTCCAGTAACAGTGGTAGCAGCAGCAACCCCATGTGAATTTCCTGAGTCTCTGTGGCTGACAGCCTTTACTGTAACTTGGTCCCAGGGGACTGGTGGCTTGGAGCTGAGGTGTCTCTAACAGGGCTTTGAACTTGAAATAGATCTGCTGGCTCTGTACAATGGTGGGGGCTCTGGAGCAGGGTCTTTGGGTCAGTTGCACCACTAGAGACTTGGGGATGGTATCTTGGGCCTGGTGGGGGTGCAGGAAGCACAGACCAGGAGCCTCGAGATCTAGACAGAGGCCTAAGGACTGAGCTTGGGGAGGAGCCTAGAGGCACCATCAGAGCAGGGCCAAGACGTCAGAGGGCCACAGGGAAGGCAGAGCTGATCTGGATGGTGGCGTGGGATTAGGCTTGCAGGAGGCAGTTTGCGTCTAGAGGCCAGAGTCTGAGATGACTAAGTGGCAGGGTGTTCCCCAGACTTTAGGGCCTCTACACCTGGCCCCTCACACCCACCTCTGGACCCTCCAAGGGCTGGAGCTTGCTGCATCCCTCCCCTGTCAGTTCCCATGTTCAAATACCCTCAAGTCTCTACGGGGGAAACCCTTGTTTTCAAGTCACTGAGTTGGCTTGAGGAAGCCACAGTCAGTCCACTCCCTCCCAGCCTTGTACAGGCAGGGCCTGGCATACCCCAGCACACCAGCTGATGATAACTGTGGTGCTATCCCCTCTGCACCGGCTGTCTGGTGGACTGGCTCAGCACAGATTTAAGGCAGGCCCTTTGTCCCACCAGAGGTCCGTGGGATGCCGTGAGCCCTCCAGTAGCTCAGCCAGCACTGCCCCGCCTCTCTGCTTGTGTTGCTCTTGCATGGTGTCTGATTTTGTTACCTGTAACTCCCAGTCACCTGTTTTCTGGATTCGTCCCACACCTTGAGCGTCCTGTATTGCTTCTCTGTGATTTCATGATGCCATTTCTGTGAAGAGTGAGCTGAATGGAGGCAGGTGCCTGCACCTTTCCCTACTTCTCTTGGGAGTGGGGAGTCAGCAGGCTGCTTCCAGTCTCCCATTTTTTTCCCCTCCGACTGGATCATTTAAATTACACCTGCTTGTGGCAAACTGTGATATTGACAGTGACCACAAGCCCCATTTAGCTGCACCACGCAGTGTACAGTGTGCTGTCTGGTGCAGCTATGCTCCTAGGAGTATGGCAAAGCTCAGAAGATGCTCTGAAGGTTTAAGAAAAATGTGCATTGCAGCACATCAGAACATGGGGGTGGAGGGCATCCATTTATGGCTGAGCCAAAGGAAAGCTGTTTGCATTTTGCCTATTCTTTAAATTGGAGAATGTATTCTGTGGTGAGATAATAATGCATTTCTATGTTCCTAATAAAACACTATTTAAATTAGATTTACCTGGTACTGATTAGTATCCTTGATTTTAAGACACAGTGAGAACATGTTTAGATTTTTCATTATAGAAATAAATACAAAAAGACCTTTTAAAATCCCCAGGAACTAATGTAATAAACATACTCTTCATAGTAATAATATAGTTTGGACTTTAACAATATTCGATATTTACATATTATTTTATGTTTACTTATTTCTCCAATTATTGACAAAAAAGTTGGAATTTAGGTGGGATTTAATATTTCTGCTACTTATTTCTCCATATATTGACAAAAATGTTGGAATTTAGCTGGGATTTAAGAATCTACAGGTTAGTAGATTCTATCATTGATAATTTCAACTAAATAAAAAAGAAAATGAAAGTGTCAGATGAGATTTTAGAAATCTTCACTACTTTCTTCACAAAGGATATTTATGATCTACTAAGAGCACCTTTATAACATACGAGCCTATTACTTACCAGAAACACTAAACAGGTAATCTTATTTCATCATTGCAATATCTGTAAGGAAGATTCATGGGAAAACTGATACTTTGAAGGCCTTAGGGCTTGAGGGGAATTAATAACCAAGTATATATCTTTCCTTGAATAGAGAAAAGTAAATTTCCTCCAACAGTGACTTTTTCTATAAGCAATATTGACAGTACAGATATTTGACTAATTATTTTCCTAAATAGTAATGTAAGGCCCACGTATAAAAAGACCACAGCACAACCAGCATTCTTGTTCTTAAATTCTTAAGTCTGGATTTGCTTGTATGAATCCTGGGACTCCAAGGAAGTTGTGTGACACAGGTGCGTCCACTTCTTTGAAGCAACCTCATTCCCTGTAAGTTCTGTTGGTGTTACTGTGATTATTTTACTAAATTCATATGAAAACATACAGTTTATTCTCTTCCCATCAATATGTAACCTACTTCAGAGCATGTACCAATAGCATTTAGCAGAAAAGTAAGTTCAAAGAGTTGAAAGAATTGAGCATGCTGTGGAACCATGGGAAGAGCCATAATCCCTATCCGGGTGTTTTTCATTAATGCGTCTTCATGTAGTCGTGGTTAAGGCTCTATGTTCACCAACAGTAACAAATGACATTAAGACTACTATCCTACATGGAGGTAAGCCGGACGATCAATTAGATTATTGCAGGACCAGTTGTTCCAGTTTGCCTAGGAGTATGGGGTTTTTCATGATGTGGGACGTTCATTGATTGCAAGACAATCTGGGATGGTTGCTCAGCCCCAAGACGACTCCAATATGATCTATCCTACGGTTTGGGGGTGAATACTAGTAACATGACTATCTATATGCACTTAAGGAAATGATTATGATCTTTATCAGAGCCAGTAATCTATGAAATTAACTTGTCAGTGAATGATCATGGAGGTACTGAAAACTACAGATTATGTAAGTTACGTGTGGCACACTCAAAAACCATGAGGTCACTGTGAAGGGCACTGCTAGCCACTGACTTGCTATCACCTGTTACACAATTCTCAGTAGTTTCACTAGAACAGTAAAACATGGAAAAGAGCCGAGCTGTGGTTTACAAACTAAATTCTAGTAACAAATTAAAAATTCTCATGAGTATAAGACCCTATTATTTTATTTAGTGTATCTCCAGTAAATCCACTGAAATAATTTTAAAACGCATAGCTTGAGTTTTTGTTAGATCTTCTTATGAATAACTTAAAAAATTTTCAATTATAATTATAATCTCATAGCATATTAAAAATAAGAAATACTTAATGTTGGATAAATCTAGTCTGTGAATATTCTAGAGGATTGCTAAAATACAGGCTTTTTTTATGTGGTTCAGAGTATTTGTGCTCAGTTTTGAGACAGGAGGTTAGTAATATGCATCCTTGTCAATGAGTATAGTACTGTTTCCTTCCAGTTGGCTAATGATGTTTTCTCATCTTTGTTTTTAGCTATGCATTTTATCTGGGTTATGCTGTCTTCTGGGAGACTAACTAGTTTATGGGGTTTATTTGTATAAGAACTCATAGTCTCAAAATAAACTTGAATACAAGAAGCCTGAAAAATTCATTGTTGAAATGGAAGAAAAGCACAGGTGTGTGGCAATCTCAGCACCATGCAAACTTCCTGTTACCATGGTAACAGAATTTTCAGAAATCTTGGACATCTTATTGTTCTGCCAACTGTCGTAGGATGACCAAGTTGAAACTCCATAATGACCATTAGTTTTGTCTGCAGATCCACTCCCTCATCATGATTTATATTTTTTGAAGTTCCATGGGTGAGAATGGGTTATATTTAAGTTTCATTACCCTAGGAAATGACCGAGAACTCAGAGGAAAAAATCTGTTGAATATTATCAAATTTTCATGTTTCTTCTGTTTCCCAAGAAACCATTATCAATTTCACAAATTAATATTTTACATTGATGTTAAACATTTCAGCTAATGGATTAGATACAAATATGACCAGAATATGCGTTCCTTTCTAGAGATTTTTCTAGGAAATATTAACATCTAATGTACCTATTGGGAAAAGTAAATCACCATGAAATGACCATGAACTTATTTCAAGGTCAGTCATCCACAGCTGAAGCTACACTCTCTATCCTCGCAAAAAGGTAAGATTCTTTTTTTTTTTTTTTTGAGACAGAGCCTCAAGCTGTCACCCTGGACAGAGTGCTCTGGCATCAGCTCACAGCAACCTCCAATTCCTGGGCTCAAGCGAGTCTCATGCCTCCGCCTCCCAAATAGCTGGGACCACAGGCGCCCGCCACAACACCCGGCCATTTTTTGGTTGCCTCCATCATTGTTGTTTGGCAGGCCCGGGCTGGATTCGAACCCGCCAGCTCAGGTGTACGTGGCTGGTGCCTTAGCCCGTTGAGCCACAGGTGCCGAGCCAAAGGTAAGATTCTTGTTATCATCTCACCATAGTTGATAATGATACCAGATTCACCTTCTTTCTCTTATCTATAGTAACAACCCAATCATAACTATTATTTAATGAATGTTTACTACTACGTATATGCCAGCTACTTTTCTAAGCTTTATATTAAATAGAATTTATTGCCTAGAAAATGAAAGAAGGTGGGTCTTTTTGTTGTCTTAATTTTTAAGAAGGCAGAAAATAAATTTAGAGAAGCTGATGCAAGATCATGGAAGAAAAATTTAATGTTAGACTTTTGAAATTTAAAATGTACACGAAAGAGTTACAGGAAACATGTTATTCTCTAAGAACATTTTTGGCACCAGGGACAGGTTTTATGGAAGATAATTCAATTTTTCCATGGATGGGAGGTGGGAGGAGAGTGGTGGGAGGATCTGACCGAGGCTGAACTCAGGCACTGAAGCCAGCCATGGAGAGTGGCTGTAACTACCAGTGAAGCTTCTTTCCTCACCTGCCACACACTCCTGCTGTGGGGGATGGTTTGAGGACTGCAGTTTTAAGGTATTCATGTTTCCAGCATCTTAGCACACGGAAAAGTGAAAAGTCAAATGTTTTCTCCTGTTTCACACATGTGCTAACTTCGCCATCTTCAAAAAAGAAAGTTGGAAGAAGACAAAAACTTGCAAGAAATGGTTTCGCTGATAATCATTTCTGTATCAGTTTTAATATTTTGACCATGCTTTTAAAAATTCATGATGATGATTCTACAAAACAGATATTTATTCCTCATTAATGTTTCATCTTACCTTCTGCTTTTAGAGTTCCTTTCTTCCTATTTCTCCCAAAGCTAAAACTATAGGGCCATACATTCAGTAGAGTCCCCTTTTAAAATTAAGTTACTGGTGGAAAAGTGGGGGTGTTTTATTGTTAAAAAGTTTGACTCACTTTTTTGCATTGATTTTACATATATTGTAAACTTACATCTGACAATTTAAAGGAAAAACAACCCTCAATGCAAACTCCACTCTATAATTTGGAAGTGATATGGACTGAATTGCATTCCTTCCTACAAATTCTTCCCTTGCTGCCCTAAACTTCTGTGAGATTGTGTTTGGAGATGGGGCCTGAAGAGTGGTAACTAAGGTTAAATGAGGTCATGAGGATGGACCCGAATCCAATAAGTCTCCTTACATGAAGAGAAGGGACACTAAAACTTCCTCTCCTTCCCTCCACAGTGCACAGAGGACAGGCCATGTAAGGACACAGAAAGAACGCAGCCATCTTTGGCTCGGCACCTGTGGCTCAACGGGCTAAGGCGCCAGCCATGTACACCTGAGCTGGCGGGTTCGAATCCAGCCCGGGCCCGCCCAACAACAATGACGACTGCAACCAAAAAATGGCTGGGCATTGTGGCGGGCATCTGTAGTCCCAGCTACTTGGGAGGCTGAGGCAGGAGAATTGCTTGAGCCCAGGAGTTGGAGGTTGCTGTGAGCTGTGATGTCACCGCACTCTACCCAGGGGACAGCTTGAGATTCTGTCTTAAAAAAAAAAGAAAAAAGAAACCGTCTTCATCATACCAGGAGGAGAGCCCTCACCAGAAGTCAGCCCTGATGGTGCCTTCATCTTGGACTAGTAGCTTCTGGAATATAAATTTGTATTATTTAGGCCACCCAGTCAGTGGTATTGTATTACAGAAGCCCAAAGAGATATAGGACAGCACCATATTGGTGCCTCTCACAAACTTAGATAAACTTTCTTCAAAACTATGGTCACTGGGGCAGCACCTGTGGCTCAAAGTGGTAGGGCTCCAGCCCCATATACTGGAGGTGGTGGGTTCAAACCCAGCCCTGGCCAAAAAAAAAAAACAACTGTGGTCATTGGTGAAATAATATACTTGGATTCTAATAAATGATCACCTAGACACCATGGAGGTCACTGAATGGCCATTAGTTTATGGTCAGTACTCAGGTGCAGGTGACATCAAAATTCTTATTGCTGATTCCTTTTATATGTGAACTATTTCTGACAATGCAGAGGTCACATCCGGAGGGGAAGTGTTTTTGTATATTTTTCATACTAACAAATCTATACATGAAATATAGTCTTGTAAGACTTAGATAAATTAGTTACATTCCTCTAAACACAGAAAAGAACTACCATGAACAAACCATAGTATACACAAAGTTTTATATTGAAGTTTATAGTAATTCCTGGGGATTTCTGTTATAACTTCCCTATGAGTCATATAAAATAAAAAGGAACAAATAATAGTTGTAGGCTACTATTCCTTAAATTCTAACTCTTCCCTGATCATTTATGGAGATAGATTGGAAATAAAAAATAATAGAGGAGAAAGAAGAAACGGAGAAAACAAGGAGAGAGGGAAGAACAGGAAGAAGAGATAGAGGTTACCCCATTTCTATAACTCGTTATACCTGCAAGAATTGGTTCCCAGATTTAATGCACTTTCCAGGAAGACATCATAATTAAATACTTTGATAAATGCTGAGCTTGAACAGATTAAATCAAGGGATCCATATAATCAAGTAAAATGAACTCCACTTGTTCTATTTCTTTTTAAAGTTCACCATAACCTCTCAAGTAGGTAGAAAACATGTTTTCATCCTAATCTAGGTAATATACCTAATTCTTATTTGCCTCTAAAATTGGGAGACATAAACACACGAATGCTTGGAATACATTAGAATAAATAAAATTTGTTTTATCATAATTACTACGTGTCTTCATGTTGGAATACACATAATTAGATAAATTTAAAATAATTTATACTTTTAGTTACTATATTTAAATGATAATTTCAAAGTATACCTATATTAAAATTCTAAATTTACACATCTTAACTGGTTTGTTTTTAAAAAACTATGAGAAACGCAGCTACATGAAGAATTGACCCATCAATAGCTAATGCTCTTTTTCTTCCCAGTGGGACAAGGAGAACAACATAAATGACACTTGGACCCTGCTGCAGCACTATGTTAAGTGGTCAGTGTTCCTGACAGGAAGTAAATAAACATGCACTCTATATTTCATAAAATTCTATTAACTGTCATGATAAGTTTTAGGCAGCTAGATTAGGTAGAATCTATAATGACACTTCAGTGGCAGGAGACAGTTTCATAGCATGCCAAGTAAGGAAAGGGGGCCAGGAAATTAACAAATGCTTTCTATAGCCAATCTACAATTCTAAGCTTTAGTGTAATGCCAATTTACTATAGAAATGTTAAGAAAACACATCCCTGGTAAATCCACAGAAGATACTAATTTTAAAACAGCACTGAAACACTGATTTGCAAAGTAGTTCTAGAAAATTAATTTCTATTAACAAAAGTTTCCAAAAAAGAATGAGTTCATGTAAAACAGTCTAACAAAGACTACATTTTATCATCATCCAAAGTAGTTATCACAACTAGTTCAAAATGTATACATTAGGTGTATACCCTAGCAAGTCTAATTCCGCAGGTGTAGAATAAACCCAGAAAACTACTCTAGGAGGCAAGTTTTCTGTTGCAAAGATTCTTTAGACATGATCGCCCATAGCAAACATTGTTTCCATCTTAATACTTGTCATTTGGGCATTGTGCAAAGCAAGTTCACAGAGAGAATGCAATTAAAAGTTTAGGTGATCATGGAGATGTTGCAATAAAATTTTGTTTATACCAAAATTATATTTATTGGTAATTGGACTATTACAAAAATAATTTTCTAAGTTAAGATTTTCATAAATATATTGCTTTACAGAGATTAGTCAAATACAGTATTATATTTATTGTTTTCTCCCCCTCAGTAAAGGACACGATTTCCTTGACATTTTGACAACGAAGAGTTAGAACTATGATAATTTAAGCTGTATCACTTGGAGACGCAAAATAGCGATGACCAGTGGATTCTGGCACTGCTGAATCACTGCTCTTCTGACAATCAGCTGCGCTCTCACATGCCGGGATGCAGCCCAGTTCCCAGGAGGATGCTCTAATTTTAACTCATTCCCTGTGTATTTTGAGATGTACCTCACTGATTCCCTGTTGAAATACACACACCCTTCCAACCTGAGCACAGCCAAATAGGAAAAACGCCAACGCATGCCCAGTTTGAATATGTCAGGTATCAGGTGTATGACGGCTTGAGTGCAGTTACTGGAAAGCCGACCAGCTACTCGCTCATTATAGTTTAACTTTTTACCATGCTCTAATAATCATTTCGTAGTGAATATCAACCTAGATTTTTTTTTTGAGATTGTTTATAAAGGAGAATAATAGGTTTCTATGTGTGCTTAATCTAGAACTACATGAGGCTGAGAAATAAAGAATGGAACAGAAATCTGAAAGGTTATCAAAGCGTCTCTATTTACAGCCCTTCGGTGCCCTTCACAGGACAAGTCCTCGAGATTGTTTTCTGAGCAGATTCTGTGTTCTGACTGTTAAAACATCACCTCAGAATTAAAGTCCCCCAACTTATTTAAAAGATCTTAGGAATCCTTTCATAGTAATCTTCCTCTTTCAGCTTTGAGGTAAGAAGTTCTGATTTATTCCTAATAAACACTCTGGCTGATATTTAAGGTCTTTTTTTTTTTTTTCTGCTCTATAAAACCTAAGAAGAGCTGTTCAGTCCCCTATTTAGAATAACCCTTCAAATATTGGGTCCATCGTGTCCATAACGGGGGGAACTTAAAAAGTAAGGAAACCATTCCTATGTAATGCACAAATACTAATATTGCATTTCTTAGCTTGTAAAGATTTTTTTGTATTTGTTAACTTAGTTCATTCTCAAAAACAACCCAGTGAGGATATTTTAATCACCATGGGACAGTTTGTTACGAGTCAGATGAGAAGGAAAGACATCATTTTAAAAATCTACCTGTTTATGCCCCAGTAGTTATAAACTTTAAAAACTGATAAGCTCTGCTTGTCTACAAGGTTGTAACATAAGTCATGACACATGCCCTGTTTTTTTTTTTCTCATTCTTTTGCAATGGACTTATCCATAGTATAGGACCTACTCTCATTTTATTTTTAATTTTTCTCTCAGAATCATATGTATTTCAAAAACTTATTACCAAAACAAGATACAATTAGTTATACTACTAATAATTTCCTGCCAAGAACATAATTACAGCTTGTTCTTAGATGTAAGTTAATCTCTTACTTTTGTTTCTCCGTATCCTATTTCCTCTTTTACAAGTGAGAGATTATGAATTTTTGTAAGTTAAGTCCACTAAGATGTCATATTTCTATTTCCTCCCCTCAGTATCTAATATCTGTCAAGTCTTTCCCATCCTTATTTAGTGATAAGGTATACTTTTCTCTTTTGCATTGTTTTGGTTCTGTCCTCTAGTGATGTTTATCTGATGCTCAATAGAATATTTTCTACTTTGAAACACTAGATATTAGCCAATATCCCCATGCCTACCATTGCTGACACATAATAGGACCTAATAAGTTACTGATGAGAAGATGAATGAATGAATAAAGGAACGAGAATTTTAAAATGTTAGCCACTCACTGAACACGCGTTGCTAAATTAATGGTATGAACACACAATTTTGTTAATCACCCCGTAAAGTCCATCTTTTTCCAAAACGAGTTGGCTAGAGTTGCTAACCAGCTTTATGTTGAAAGGACTGATAAAGCGGTTCCACAAGTTTATATATTTATAATGCACATCCATACACATGTATCAACTCATTCATTCTCTCGTCCTGATGACTTTAGGAGGAAAAGAAACAGAGCAGAGGGAAGTGACTCACTCAACAACGGCCAAGAGACACCAAATGTCAGAAGACGTACCCACATCTAAAACGTTCACATTCCTAGATGTTTTGGTTCATGTAGAAAAGACTTTTAAAATTCTTTAGCTTAATATACTTATTTAAAGCAAACATTTAAATTAAACGCCATGGAAAATTGGACTTTCTCCAAAGAAGGTCAAATACTAATTAAGGCGATTTTTCATACACAGTCCCACAAAAGATGGTCACTTCCATGAGGATTCATTGCTTTTTCATTTAGTAATTATTTTCTTAATCTGTTTATAATTATTCTGAGGTTTATATGTATGAACACAGGCTAACTTAAGTTGCAGTTTGGCTAATGTTTGGACATCTACAAAAATCTAGTCCTGTTTGTCACATTTACGAATACAGTATTTTAAGGTACTATAATTTTGTATGCCATATACACAAACATATGATGTCATGTATACTCCAATTAAATTTACTGTGTCTATTTATCAAGTTTTCAGATATCCCAGAATTTTCTGGAGAAAATAAGTGTTCCTATTTACACTGTAGAAAACATTTGGTATAGAAAAAGGCTAGAGTTTTGCAAACATTTGTTGTAGATAACAGACATAATAACATACAAAGATAGTTCCATACCTGTTTTATTGGAAAGTCTGAATGATACCATCTTATCAGGAATATTACAGACATTCCTCACGGAAGCAATGCAGCTATAATTAGCATAGTCCTGAGGTCGAAGGTTCTTTAGTTTTAAGATCTTTGTTTCACCCTGAAAATGTAGAAAAGGTCATTAGAAAAAGCCAATGGTAATCAGAATGAATGAATGAAACATGACATTATACTGTATTAAATTATATTATCAGGACATAGCAGATTGTCTTATTTTTTAAGGAAAATATCCTAAATTGTTTAAAAGCACTGCATTGTAAAATAACACTATAATATTAATTATGCCTGGAGATTAAAAACTAACAGACTGCAATAAAAATTCAGAACATTTTCTTTGCAGTCTTCCTAGAGGGAAAATTCTATTTCTGGAGGTAGTTATACAAATGATTATGCAAAGATCAGACCAGTGTAGTTAATAATGGATTTTATTTAACAAACATTGCAATCTATGCAGACATCAATATGAAAAGGTATGAAATAAAAGAACCCCAAAGAAGCGCCAATAAATGAAAAACTATTGTTAGAACAAAGTTAATGAAGCAAATCTAATGACGTGTAATTAAATTTACAGATATAAAAATCCTGTGTGTATAGAGTGATAGGTGATAGCCCTAAAACTGAATTAAAGAAGCATTCATGAGTGTTTTGATAATATGATTGTGCCTGTTATTTTACGTTCAGGGGTTCGAGGGCTAGGTCTCCAGATAAATCTACAAAATTGTACACCCATCAAAATTGGCCAAGTGGCCAGAAACATCTTATAGAATCTTGAGCCAGGAAAGGCTAGAGAAAAACATTGGATTGAAATTGTTCAAAGGGTGAAAAGAATCAGCAATGGATGGCAATAAGAATCTCCTCTGCCCAATTCAGATTAGGGCACCTCGGGCTTCTCTGCCTTCTAAAGTATTGATGCAGATTTCAAAATAGCTCCTCTGGGACGTCACTGACTGTGCTGTCAGTGTAGTATTCAGGAGAGCAATTTTCAAAACATTAACTTTATCTAGGTAACATCTATATGGCATGCTGTGTTTCCTCTACTGTACTTGGATAACGTAATATGTAGTGTACACTTAGAAATACTTAGTGTCTTAAAACATAAAGACACTGTCCTTCTTTGGTGAGAAAACATGCCCAGACCTAGGCACAAGATTTCCAAATGTGTCAAATGAAGACAGGTGCAGGGTCTTGTTCGTGCAGTCCTAGCTACTTGGGAGGCTGAGGTGAGAGGATCACTTAAGGTCCATGAGCTTGAGACCAAATGTGTCAAATGAACCTGTACTCCAGTGCCCTGGGCATTATGGCGTCACTTTTTGCATTCACTGTCAAAATTCAATCCTAAATGCCTTTAGCAATTTAAATAATAACCTTTTACCTTTGGATTTTGTTAAAGGAAAACATTTCACTTTTATATACAAACACATAAATATATCTCGAATATACACAGAAGTCTTTATATTTTTCTAGAATTTATATTTAAAAATATTTTATTACATTAACCATATAAAATTCCTAGAAACATGTTCTTAGTTAGAAAGAATAGTTGAAAGAAAATGTTATACTAGAATTATTTGACTTAATTTTTGAATGAAGTGATACATCTTAGCTTTCCTACCTCTGTGATACTTAATACTCAGATTTTTTTTTTTTTTTTTGAGACAGAGCCTCAATCTGTCAC